>CATIWM010133331.1:0-11990 GCA_949671775.1 Mallotus repandus | reverse complement strand
TTTTTTTTTCGAACAATGTTTACACTTCTTTTATTCGTGGGAGATAAAGAAGGCTTATTTTTGTCTCAGGCACTTAAATTGGCACTTCATGTTTCTTTTTGCCAAATTAAATTGAATATATATATATATATACACACACACATATATGTATGTATATATAGATACATATATGCATGTATACATAGATATATATATGTATCATACATACATATAGATATATATATACATACATATGGATATATACATACATATAGATATATACATAGAGAAAGAGCGCGTGTGTGTGTGTACACACACACACACACGCGCTCTTTCTCTCTCTCTTTAGCGCAATCTTTAATTACATCCATATATATCTTTACATCAATGATAGCTCTATTTGTAGTTAAAAAAAGACGTCCTAGGATAATAGGGATATGAAAATCCTTTTCCATGTCAAGAATCATGAAATCACAAGGGACATAAACTTGTCTAACTTTTACTAGAACATCCTCCAATATCCCTAAAGGACATATAAGTAGGCTTATCTGCAAGTTGTAATGAGATGGTTGTTGGTTTGGGCTCTCCTATATTTAATTTCCTATATAAAGATAGAGGCATTAGACTTATACTAGCTCCAACATCACATAAGGCCTTACTAGTTGACATTTTACCAATAATACAAGTATAGTGATGCTCCCTTGATCCTTAAGCTTCGGGGAAAGCTTATTGCTAATATTGCACTACACTCTTCATACATTGTGATTGTCTCAAAATCATCCCATTACCTTTTATTGGTGATGATATCCTTTAAAACTTTTGTATACTTGGGCATTTGAGTGATAGCCTTTAAAAAGGGAATAATGATGTTGAGTTGTTTAAACACATTCAAAAGCTTCTTAAATTACTTATCCAATACCATATTGCCAAATCTTGTGGGAAAGGCAAGCAAGGTATTTTATGCTCTTTAGGCTCATTCTTTAGCTCTTCATTTTTCTTCTCAACTTCCATGACCTTATTATTTGTATCATCTTCCTCCTATTTTTTTAGATTGGGTTTTATCATTTACTTAAGACAAGTGCTTCCCATCCTTAATGTTATTGCTTTCACATGCTCCCTTGGATTTTCATATTGGCGAGAGTTAGATGAGCTAGCTTGTGAAGTAATTTTATTCTCACGCATCTTATTGTGGGTCGCTAACTGGTCTATCCTTGAAGTGAGTTGTCAAAGTACTTCCTCTTGTTACTCATTTTTCTGAGTTTACACTTGGATGAAGCTTTCTAACATCGCCTCAAAGATTTGACACCAGCTTTTATTGAGGTGGTATATTACTTTATAAGAAACCAAGTGAAGGAGCTTTAAAGCCTTAATTTGGGTTAGAATTGCCCTTATGAATAGACCATGAAGATTCAGATGATTCTTCCATCCAAAATTATAGGTGTTGGAGTAAAGATTCCTTTAAAACTTGCCATCAAAATTCTATACACACACATAATGCAGAATTTAGGGTAAGATTGAATATATCATTCATGATCTTTTGAAACTCTAAAGGAGCATTTTTAAGCCCAAAAGGCATAACATTCTATTCATATTGTCCAAAAGGAATTGTGAATGTTGTTTTTATCGATCCTTAAATGGATTTGAATTCGCCAAAACCTAATTTCATTTCAAATTTTTAAAAAATGATAGCAGAAAGAAGTTTTTGGAGCAAATTATTAGTCCAAACTACTTATGTGCAACTAAGGTTTTATCTTCTAATATACCTAGTTCCACATTCCAAAACATGGACTATCAAACAACCATACCAAGACCAATTTATGATAGTCAAAAGCAAATCCAAGAAGAAGAAAAAGAGCATGTTGCTCCTTCTTCACCTAGAATTTCTGCCATAGCCCAAAACATTGCTACAGAAATTAAATCAATGTGTTGGAAAAAGAATTTCAAATTAATGAAAAAAACTTCTTTAGGAAGATTTTTATTGAAAAAGAATGAGTAAAAGAAACTTTGGCTTTTCTAAAATTTCTTGGAAATCAGAAATGAAATTCAAGAAAACTATTATGCTTTCTATAATAAGTACAAAGTTCAAATGAGATTTTTTTTATTGTTTTGAAATATATGCACCATAAAATAGTATTGCATATCCTTTCAAAAAATTAAAACATTTAAAGACTATTAACCTAATCACTTCCAAGAATAAGAACTCATAACAGAGAGTAGATGGTCAGACCATTCAAGTTGAAAACCTTCCATTAAGGAAGGTTTCTATTGCTTATAGTGATTTGGAGGAGGATGATTCTATGAGTACTAACTTACTAGGGAAACACCTTTTCAAATGCCCATCTCCAAACTATAGGGAAATAACTTACTAGGATAGAATGTCACATCCTAAAACTTGTAGTTTCTCCATATACTGTTATCCCAAAGTGATCTGAAGCTATTAAAATTGTAGAGCAGAAGCTTAAGAAAACAATTTTCAAACCTTTGCTGGTTTCCAAATAGAGTCAATAGCAGTTATAAATAAACAACAAATTTGAGTTTGTTCAAGCCATTAAATACCAAATGAGTAAGTCTCTAGCTCAAAAACCTCTAAGCAAATAGAACTTAACAATCCTCAATCTCATAATTGGGCTATTATGTTATTAACCAAAGTAAAGATTCATCCGAGGAAGAAGAATTATCCCAAACAGATCAGTCTTGTCCTCAATTTAATAAGTTAGACTGGTCAATTATTGTTCCAAGCACTACTACTCCATACATAGGATTAAAATGAAGATATAGTACCTTGACCCAATCTAGGTTCAATGCCTCCTCTGTCTATGAGTAAAACTTAGACAATATGAATGAATACCATAGCCTTAGTCTACTCCAACAAATGATAATGGCGGAAAATTTCTACAAAACCCAAATAGGGACTTTAAACAAAGTTATGTTTAAACTCCTCACAATAGGATTTTTAAGAAAACTCAAGGGTTAGTGGGATAATCACCTTATGAATGAGCAACACTTGAAAATCATGAATGCCATCTAAACCTTTGAAGATAGAACACCTATCTTAGATGATAGGGGAAACCCATTAGAAGATGCGATGTCTACCCTCATCTTGACCATTTCCCTTCATTTTTTACGAGATCTAAGCCATCTTAAAGACAAAAAAGTTGAGCTTTTTTAGTAACCTTAGATGTAAAAAGCTTAGTGATTCCCAAAACTACAAGAACACTTTCCTTACCAGAGTAATACTAAGAGAAGACTATAATTAACCTTTTTAGAAAGAAAAGTTCTTTATTGGTTTACTCAAACTCTTAGGTAAAAAATTTTAAAATACCATTGAACAACCCTTTGGTAATTAAATACTTATGATCAATTTTCTCATGGTGAATTGATTAGCCTTAACTGAAGAGAAGGACTTAAAATCTGTTAAGATTTTAAGCTCCAAAAATACCTTAAATGGGAATTAAAGAAAACTAGATAAGAACTAGTTAGGTTTTACCAATAGTTTGATTATAATCACATTCAATCCAAGTGTTATTATGGTAAGTGTCAGAAAAAAACCTATAGGAAATCCAAATTTTTTTATACGTGTAAGAAGTCTTACATGTCTTGCCAACCTAAAATGGAAGAATATTATAAAAAAAAAACCTTCCTCATCCAAAAAGACTTTTAAGTACTATAAGAAGACAAGTCCTAAACTTAAAACCAAGAAAAGAACTAACCTTAATGAAATCTCTTGTTATAAGTGTGGAAAGAAAGGTCATACGTCGAGGTTTTGAAGATTAAATTCAAGACTCCATGAAATAGGCTTAAAAAAAGAAGTCCTTCATAAGATTTCCTCCCTTCTAGTAGAATCCTCCGAGTTCAGCTCTCCAAACATGTTTGATGATGAAGATATAGTTATTTTATCCATTTTTAAGTTAGAATCAAGTTCTAATTTTGACAAACCATCCAAATAAATCAATATGCTAACCAAAGATCAAGAAACAACTCTTGAAGATATAAAGCATATGAATGACTCCCTTCTTCAAAAAGAGTATCTAGATACACTTTTGAAGTTATTAAAAGTACTAATTTTATCTTACCCTCTACTAGTAAGAATACTTATGATCTTACAGTTTTCTTAGATAGAGGTAAGAAGTCGGATGCCCTTATAGGAATCTTACATGATCTTCAAAAAGAAGTCAAAGCCATTAAGCTACAACTGAAAGAGCTAAACGCCAAACAATAGAGAGATTATGATCTCTTTCAAACTCTCTTTTCTAAATAAATATCTAACAATTCAAGTTTTGATTCAGATGACCAAATAGGACATTTTGAATAAAAAAACCTTAAATGCTTGGAAATAATTCCAAAAATTTTAAAGAATTTCATAACATTTTTAAGAGAAATTAATTCTTGAAAATATTTAATTCAATTCAAAAGTATTTTCTCATATGATTTTCAACTAGAAATAATTGCATTTTTTTTATAAAAGTGCAGAATTTCAGTTGTTTCAGATATCATTTGGCTCCAAAAAGATTTCATTAGAAAAAAAAAGGAAAAATTTCACCTACACATGATTCAAAACTAACTATTGGTGGCAAAGTTAAAGGCATAGTAGTAAATGGAAATAATGCACCGAAAAATATTTTCATTCTTACAGAAGATCTTCGATAAATGATCATATTAAGGACTCTGTTTACCAATTTGATAACTCGCTACAAGGTCACTGAAAGAGAAATTTCTTTTATAGTTAGAAATTCAAAAATAGTTTTTTCATTCATTGAAAAACCAAAAAAGAGAAATCTAAACCTTATTTAAAGCACATTCAATGTACAACTATATAATAAATGCTTTAACTAAAGGCAAACGAACACATCTAATGCATCTACAAAAAAATGTGAATTTTCAAAGAATCCAAAACTAACTTCAAAAAGAAAATTTAAGATTTTCAAAGCCAAATTGAAAAAGAAATTTGTGATGATCTTCCACATGCTTTTTAGAGCAGAAAATAACATATAGTTGATCTGTCTTGTGAAAAGGATTTTAATGAGCATTAGATTTCAACTAAAGCCATATTAATCCAAATGAATAAAGCCCTAGAAAAATATTCTTGGAAAGAAATTTAGGATTTAGAGTCTAACAATTTATTTTCTAGATCTAGATCACCCCAGTCTTGTGTAGTTTTCTATGTCAACAAAAATATGGGATAGAATGAGGAACCCTCAGGTTAGTCATCAGCTATAAACCTTTAAACAAGGCTTTGAAATGGATTAGATATTCAATTCTAGACCAAAAAAAATTTTACTTCAGAAACTTCATTTTGCTCTGATTTTTTCAAAACTTGACATGAAATTAGGTTTTTGACAATTTCAAATCCATCCTAAGGATTGGTACAGAATTGCATTAATGATTTTTTTTACAATATGAATGGAATGTTATGCATTTTAGGCTTAAAATGCTCCTTTTGAGTTCTAGAGGATCTTGAATGATATATTCAATCCTTACTCCAAATTATGCACTGTCTACATTGGTGATATTCTTATTTTTTAAACTCAATTGATCAACATTTCAAACATCTATAAACAATTTTTCATGTTGCCAAGAAAAATGGTTTAGTAGTTTCTAAATCCAAAATATCTTTTCCAAATTCATGTTTAATTTTTAGGTCATTACATTACTCAAGGAACCAACACCCATTGAGAGATCTCTTACATTTGTTACTAAGTTACCAGACAAGATCTTGGGAAAAATCCAATTGCAAAGATTCTTAGAAAATATAAATTATGTTTTAGATTTTTATCTAAACATTAACCGTCTAGCAAAACCTTTGTATGATAGGTTAGAAAAGAATTAAGTAGAATGGCCAAACTATCATACTGAGATTATTCAAAAAATCAAAAAACAAGTTTTAAAATTCTATGTTTACACATAGTTGATCCACCAGCTCTAAAAATAGTGGAATTGATGCCTCAAAATTAGGATATGGGGGAATATGAAAACAAGTCCAAAATGGTCGAAAATGCATAGTCTAGTATAAATATGCACACTTGACTGATTTTCAAAATAATTATTACACAATAGAATAGGAAATTCTTTCAATTGTTTTATGCATTATAAAATTTCAAAGTAATCTTTTAAACTAAAATTTTCTTTTAAGGATTGATTGCAAATCTACAAAAGAAGTTTTACAAAAAGATGTTCAAAATATCAACATCTTTTTACCTAATGGCAAGTTATCCTTTCTATATTTGATTTTGATATTGAATACATAAAAAGAGATATAAACTATATTCCTAATTTTCTAACTACATAATTTCTTCAAAATAGGTCTTGACACCCAAAAAAGTGAAAGACAAGGGGGGAGCAAACTAAGGTGGTGTGAAACCCAAGCCCAAACAACAAAACTCTTTAAACCTTCTTTAACTAAACTGATAAAATCTTGAATGGGTATAGTCCTTAAAGAAGAAAATTTAAAGGCCCAAAAATAGGTTCAAGTCTAAACATGGGTTGAGCAAGTCACTCAATCACCAGAATTAATTTTGGCTCTTCAAAACCCATCCCAAGCTTCATAGGCTTTAACTCAAACTTTGACTTCAAAACATCCTCGAAAGAAGATAAAGGTAAGGTTACTTTAACTATTTCTAAATATCTTGAGATGGAGATCTCTTCTTAACTATACTTATCTCAAACAATTTCAAACTTAGCTTCTTCTCAAATTATTTTATCTCATGTAAAATACATATGGAGACCTATAATAAAATACCTTAAAAAGGTTCATTTGCAAAATATATTGACCATGAAAGAAGGATTTTATAATGAAAAAAATCTTCCAAGGCAACTTTTCTGAAAAGGATGGTATTATAAACCATTAGATAAATCAAAACCCCAAACTTTTTACCAAACTATTTTGGAAACAACTGGCTCCAACAAATTTGAACACTTCAGAAAGCAAGAAAAACATCCAAATTCTTCTTATTTAACTTGCACCATTGCAAAGACTATACATCCTATGGAATGGGGTAAAGATTTGAATGAGTTAAAACCTTTTCTTACTAACCTTTATGCTAGACTTACCTACTACCAATATTATAATTATTAGGACTATCAACAAGTATTGTTCAACTCTTTCATTATTCAAAATGATGGATATAGTCATTCATGGTTATTTTGTTTTAATAAATAATTTTGAACTATATATATATATATATATATATACATACATATGCATATACATATACATATGTTATTATAATTATTAGGACTATCAACAAGTATTGTTAAACTCTTTCTTTATTCAAAATGATGGATATAGTCATTCATGGTTATTTTGTTTTAATAAAGAATTTTGAACTATATATATATCTATATATACACGATTCGAAATAATAGCCTACATCCACGGACGCAAATCCAATACTATATTTTATTCATTATTTTGTGTGTGTAACAATATACACACTAGATGTATTTATAGTTAAAGAATAAAGATAATAATTTAAAATTTTTAGTTACTTCCTAACTCTAATTACTTTATTATTATATTACAATAATATAATATAGGAATGCCTTCTAATACTCCTCCCTCAAGTTGTGCATAAAATCATATGAAATGCATAACTTGAAAAGTAATAAACTGAAATGACCGTCGACATTGAAAATGACATAAAGAGATTAAACAAGCGTCATTGAAGAGAAATATTTGAAAAATGCAATAGCTAAGAAACTGATTATAGAACCCACTTCATCTTATATATGAAACCAATATGAGAATGATTGTTTTAACACAACCCCTTGAAACATGTTAGGCCCAACTAACATGTGGCACAACGGCGCACAAGCTTGCTATAGACATGGAAATTTTCAAAAATTATTTTTAGACCAATAAAATATTTTTGGTCTATTAAATAATTTAATTAGACTAATTAAATATTTTTAGTCTGATAAAATTATAAAGATTTTAGACCAATCAAATATTTTTGTTTATTATCTTAATTAAATTATTTTAATGGCCAATCAACTTATTTCAAAAATGCCATTAAGATAATAGTAAATAAATGATAATTAGAAAAATCATTTATTTAAATAATGATGCAGATGAGCCAATCAAATTGCATCACGGCTGGTCAAAATCAATCCTACCACTAGAGTTATGGAATTCCATAATACTTACACTACCTCCACAAATGCCTATAAATAGAGGTGACTCCCAAGCTCTCAGGGGATATCAAGACTCAAGAATTCAAGCCTTGAAGCTCTGTCATATTCAAGTCTCAAGACTCAAAAAATCAAGCTTTAAAGCTCTACTAAATTCAAGACTCAAAGCTCTCCAAGATCATCAAAGGTGTTCTTCAAGTTCCATAAGATCATCAAAGGTGTTCTTTTCCAAATTCATATTTGATTCAAGATTAAGCTACAACAAGCCCTTAATTTAAGTTGTTTCAAAGCATTACGAGATCCGAATAAGAGGATTTTAATTCTTTGTAATAAGAATTTTTTATAAAGATTGTACTCCACTTTTTAAGATCAACAAAGTTCTTAATATGATTCTCAATTTTCTTGTTTGATTTTTCATACTTGAATTTTGCGTCTACAAATTTTTGGCAGGCCTAGTGGGACAACTCTACCTCTCATCTCCTTTTTATGAATAAACTATTTAAAGAAAATGATACCCAAGAAAAGCAAAACGGTGATTTCCAAGAAGTACGACCTTCGTCGTCGAGCTGGCCAACCTCACTCTCCAATTGCACTGCGTGTTGGTTCTCCTGGTGATAGTAGTCCTGATGCTGTGATGAAAACCAAATCAACTAAGGACCTGTATAAATAAACAATTTCTCTTCCTCATCAATCCATTGTCTCTCCAAGAGTACAAAGAGGAAAAATCTCTTCTTTAGAGATTAACGACCTTTTATTATCATTCAAATCTGATGATGATGAGGAAAATTCAAGTGCAAGTTCTATGCCAACTTCACCTCACCATGGTTCAACTTTCATATCTGTCATGATGACCAACACGACATCAATGGAAGAGCAAATTGCAAACTTGACCAAGATGGTGGAAGAGCCCATGAATAACTCTAAAGAAAAAGATGCCCAAATTGCATCTTTAACCGCTAAGTTAGAGAAAACAACTGGAAAAGCACCTATGGATGCAATAATTGATGTGCCAAAACTACAAATGGAGGATGGAAGTACTTCCACAGCCAAAGCTGAGGATGACACTCAATTGGCAATCAACAATTCAATTCCTGCTGCTAAGCTCAAAGAACTTATCAAAGAAGTTGTTAAAGATTAGGTGGAAATTCCGGCTCAATTCTCTTATACGTATGCAAAGCCATACACACAAAGAATTAATATGCTAAAAATGCATCCAAATTACCAACCACCAAAGTTTCAACAATTTGATGGCAAGGGAAATCTAAGGCAACATGTTGCTCATTTTGTCAAAACTTGCAATAATGCCGGCACGGATGGTGATTTGCTAGTTAAGCAATTTTTCTGATCATTGAAGGCAATGCCTTTGATTGGTACACAGACCTGAAAGCTAGTTCCATAGATAGTTGGGAGCAATTAGAATAAGAATTTCTTAATCATTTCCATGGCACTCACCTCATAGTCAATATGATTGAGCTTACTACTACTCGCCAATAGAAAGATGAGCCTGTCATTGATTATATTCAAAGGTGGAGAAGATTTAGCTTGAATTGTAAAGATAGACTTTCTGAAACATTTGCCATTGAAATGTGCATCAAAGGGATAAAGTGGGGTTTATCCTATATTCTTCAAGGAGTAAAGCCAAGTACTTTTGAAGAGTTAGCTACCCGCGCTCATGACATGGAACTTAGGATCTTAGATGCTAAAAATCAAAGCATTCCTGTGCTAGAGCCAAATAAAAATAATGATAAGCAAGAAGCACATAAAAATACTAAGTTAATACAAAGCCCGAAAATAAGCAATCTTTGACAATTAGCTCAGCACTAGTCAAAGTGAATTTTAAGACTGGAAAGAAGGAGGTAAAGCCTAACATTGCTACTCAATCTTAAGAAAAGAAGAAGATTTCCTTGAAGGAAAGACAAGAGAGGAAATATCCTTTCTCTAACTCTGATGTTTCAAGAATGTTCAATGAATTACTTGAAGCAAACCTCATTGAACTCCCGGAGATGAAGCGTCCCGGTGAAGCTAATAAAACCAATGATCCAAATTATTGCAAGTATCATCATTTAATTAGCCATCCAGTGGAAAAATGTTTTGTCTTCAAGGATATAATAATGGAGTTGAAAAGAAAAGGAGAAATTGCCTTTGATAAAGAAGAAGCAAGTGCGAACATGACTAATATTATAGATTCAAGTCATCACGTGACATCTACAAATTTCAAAATTAGTTTTGGAACATTTAATTTAATAACTATTGAAGTTCCTTCTTCTATTCAAAGGATAAAGGAGCATCAGAGTGATCCACAATCAAATATGCAATCCATTCATGGGGGCATCATTTCAAGTGATGAAACTAATGATGAAGGGTGGATCCTTGTTACTCGTCGAAGTAGTCAAAAGAAGAATGTTTCTCATCTAAAGCCAGCTCCAAAAAGAATTAAAATGGTAAAAGCATTTTCAAAAGCACTGAACGTGGCAAAGAAAAAGAAGTTTAACTTAAAAAAATTTGGAAAAGCTTTACCTACTCTTGAGGCTGAAAATATTTTCCAAAAACCTAGAGTGTCAATCACTTTAGCTGACTACATGCCATAGGGTTTTGGGAAATCTTTGAATGCACTTACATGTTGCTGTATTGAAGAAGGAAGTAAGACAGAAATTCAAGAAAATAAATCATGCCCTCATTATAATGCCTCTAGTGCATGTGAAGAATAAATTATTTTCACTAAAGATGACTTGTTGCTTGGCTCAAGATTTCACAATCGACCCTTGTTTGTCATAGGGTTTATTCATGAAAAAAAGACTAAAAGAATTTTGGTGGACAATAGATCAACTGTCAATATAATTCCACTAAGGATAATGAAGCAACTTGGCATACCCATGGATAACTTGATGCAAAGTAGATTAATGATTCAAGGATTTAATCAAGGCAGTTAAACAGCCCTTGGTAAAGTTCGCATTGATCTATACATTGATGGCATGGAATCAAGTGCTCTACTTCATGTTATTGATGCAAGGATAACTTACAATGTATTGCTTGGTTGGATTCACAAAAATATGGTGGTCCCATCTACACTCCATCAATGCTTCAAATATTATAAGAATGATGAAGTAAGAATAGTTATGGAAAATACTAATCCATTTAATGAAGCAAAATCACATTATACAGATTTTAAGTTTTACTTTGAGGCAACAATAGATGATGAGATACAAGTCGAAGTTGATTCAAAAAATCAGCTCAAAAAAGAACTTAGTAAGAAAGGAACAGAGCCATCTAAAGAAATTCATTCGTCTTTGACAGAAAGTGGAGAGGAGAAGAAAGAAGTTCCAAAACAACAAAACAATCCTATACAAGCAGCTTTTAAACTTTGATCCATTCCAATAAAATAGAAGGTAGAAAGAAAAGGTTCCTTCAAAGATGAAAATGTTGTCAAAGAACTAAAGGATTTGATCCTTCCCATCACAAAGCTCATGGCAACCAAAGAAACTCAAGAACCATTGAAGGGTTCATAAAGCCTTCTCAAGGATCAACTGGAGCGCATGAAGACTTACCCACTAAGCATATAAATGGCTTTTATCCTAATGCTTACGAGTTATTTGCTAAAGCAGGATTTGGTCAACAAAGCACTTTATTAAAAGGGCAAGAGAAATCCTAGCAAGAAAAAATCCTTTCCAATGAAATTCAAAAGGTTTGGATGAAAAAGGAAGCAAATCCTCAAGCCTCTAAAAAGGGTCTTGGATACCATCCTTTAGCTCCCTTACGCTTAAAGATTCATAAAAGTGCTTCTAACTACATCACAATTGAGGATGAAGGAAACAAGTCCGTTGAAGCCAAGTCTTCAGTTTTTGATCGGTTAGGAACTCCTATAAGTCATGTTTCAATGTTTGATT
>CATIWM010133264.1:0-10371 GCA_949671775.1 Mallotus repandus | reverse complement strand
CAACAAGTGGAATTCAACATTTTCTCACTGTTCCGAGATCTCCAAAACAAAATGGTGTTGCAGAAAGAAAAAATAGAACCGTCCTTGATATGGCATGAAGCATGCTCAAAAGCAAACATTTGCTGAAAGAATTTTGGGCTGAAGCAGTGGCAACAATAGTCTACCTGTCCAATTGATCTCCAATAAGAAGTGTTTGGGGAAAGACACCACAAGAAGTCTGGAGTGGAAGAAAGCCCGAAATTTCTCATCTTAGAGTATTTGGAAGTGTTGCCCATATTCATGTACCAGATGAAAGAAGAACCAAGCTTGATGACAAAAGTGAAAGATACATCTTCATCAGCTATTCTACTCATTCAAAAGGGTACAAACTATACAATCTAAATAGCAAGAAGTTTGTGATCAGTCGAGATGTGATATTTAACGAAAAAGGTGAATGGGACTTCAACTCTTCCACAAATAAATTCAACTTCTTTCACAGATAAATTCAACTTCTTTCCTAAGTTTGATGAAGCAGAGCAAACACCAGTGAAACAACCAGGTGAACATCAGCAAGAGCACGCAACACCACCTGCCTCACCAATGCAAAGTGATAAAGGAAACTTACCGCCATCTTTTCTGGCTGAAAGAAATAAAGAACGCATATGAAGTCTTGAAGATCTCTATAAGGTGACTGATCGACTTGAAAATCTCACTCTTTTTTGTCTTTTTGCTGATTGTGAACCAGTGAACTTCTAAGAAGCTGCGCAAGATGAAAAATGGAGAAATGCAATGGATGATGAAATTAAAGCTATTGAAAAGAATGACACATGGGAACTCACTGCTCTTCCAAAAGGACACAAGTCAATTGGTGTCAAATGGGTCTATAAAACAAAGAAGAATGCCAAAGGAGAGGTCAAAAAGCACAAAGCAAGGCTAGTTGCCAAAGGCTACAGTCAAAAAGCTGGAATTGACTATGATGAGGTATTTGCTCATGTTGCACAAAATAGGTGGAAGATTCACCAAATGGATGTAAAGTCTGCCTTTCTAAATATAGTTCTTGAAAAGGAAGTCTACATTCAGCAACCTCCAGGCTATAAAGTCAAAGGACAAGAATCCAAAGTTCTGAGGTTAAAGAAGGCTCTTTACGGGTTGAAGCAAGCACCCAGAGCATGGAATAGAAGAATTAACAAGTATCTTCAATAGAATGGCTTTTTCAAATGTCCATATGAACATGCCCTCTATTTTAAAATCAAAGATGGAGATGTCTTGATCGTGTGCCTATATGTGGATGATTTGATCTTCACAGGAAGCAACCCCAACATGTTCAAAGATTTAAAAAAGAAATGACAATGGAGTTCGAGATGATGGATATTGGATTGATGGCATACTACCTCAATATTAAAGTCAAGCAAAAGGAAGATGAGATTTTTATCTCTCAAGAAAGCTATACAAAGGAGATCCTCAAGAAATTCAAGATGGATGATTGCAACCCAATAAGCACACCGATGGAGTGCGGAATCAAGTTGTTCAAAGATGATGAAACAGAAAAGGTTGATCCAACACTTTTCAAAAGTCTAGTTGGATGTTTGTGATATCTAACTTGTACAAGGCCCGACATTCTCTACGCAACAGGACTTGTGAGTCGTTACATGGAGACTCCAACAACCACTCATTTCAAGGCTGCAAAGAGAAGTCTTCGCTACCTCAAAGGTATAATAGATTTTGGTTTATATTATTCAGTTTCTGATGACTACAAGCTCGTTGGATATAGTGACAGTGATTGGGCCAGAGATAGTGATGATCGAAAAAGTACAACTGGTTTTGTGTTTTTCCTAGGAGACACCACTTTCACTTGGATGTCAAAAAAGCAACCAATTTTTGCTCTTTCAACATGTGAAGCTGAGTATGTTGCTGCTACAACGTGTGTTAGTCCTACAATTTGGCTCTGAAATTTGTTGAAGGAATTGAAAATGTCACAAGTGGAACCAATAGAGATTCGTATCGACAACAAGTTAGCAATAGCTTTAGCCAAGAATCCAGTGTATCATGATCGGAGCAAACACATCGATACTTGATATCATTACATAAGAGAATACATTACGAAGCAAGATGTGAAATTGGAATATGTAAAGTCTCAAGATCAAATCACAAACATCTTCACTAAGCCATTGAAGAAAGAAGACTTTGTCATATTGAGAAACACACTTGTTCTTATAAAACAAGTTTAAAGGGGGATGTTGAATAACTAAACTTGTTTTATTAAAGCATATATGTGGTCCTAATCAAAAGAAGAAAAGTTGTGGTCAAGATTTAAAAAGGTTAATTATTATTAGTTGGTGTGAGAAATTATTAAAATTAGTTGGTGTGAGAAATTATTAAAATTAGTTGGTGTGAGTTGTATTACTTTTAAGTGTATAGTTAGGATTTAATTGTATTTGTTTATTTGAATGGTTTATATTGTTTCTCTAGTAGTATAAATAGAGTCTCTTGCAAAGAGGTTTAAGCATCAAAAAAAAAAAAGAAAGAAGAAGAAGTATAAAGAAGCAAAGCTTTTAAGTGTGTGAGAGTGTTTAAGAGAGTTTAATAAAGATTGTTTGAGTGTTTAGTGTTTAACACTCGCAACTTGAGAACCAAAACTTTGGCTTATCAATGTTCATGTGACAACTTTTATCATTTAGAGTATTAATATCTATCGTCCTTAAGGTTGCTCTATTTTGACTATCATCTCAAAAATTGATTTCATTATTTAAAAATTCCTAATTATTAATCAAAGTCACAAAAATTCTGAATGTAGTGAAATAATTACCGAAATGTTGATGTGGCGTAATATGTGGAAATTTTTTTAAAAATAAAAAAGTGGTCGCATATGGCTATATGCAATTGATTATGCAGTCACTAGTTCTCTCTCCTAAAAAGTGTTTTCTAAAATGACTCACCACTAACTCCCACCTACTTTCTTTCTCTTTCCTTTACTTCCATTACAAAATTTTAAATTAAACAAGTTTTTATTCTATTTTTTTTCTTGTAGCTAGTGATATTAAAATTTCTTAGATATGGAAGTGCAAGAAGAAACAATTAAGATTCATTGACTAGCAAAAAAAAAGAGGGTGAATTCCACCAATATCTTTGCAACTCTTCTCTCATTTTTTCATCTCTTTCTTTGCTTTCTTTAAGTGCTTTCCTCATGCTTTTTATTGTCACTCTTTGCCCTGTCTATTTTCTTATTTATAAATTATACTTATTTTTTTATTTTTATTTTTAAAGAATTTATATACTAGTTTTTCTCATAAATTTGCTTGAAATTTTGCCTTTTACAAAAGAAAATAAAAAAAAGTGAAAGAGGTAAAATAAACAAATTATTCAATATTGTAATTGACATAAAAAAAAGAGGAAAAATGAAAAATGGAAGAGGGATAAAAAGAAAAGGGAAATGTTTACTATTATGGGTAGCAATATAAACAATGTGTTGCAACTCGCGATATTTTACTAATTTGCCCCTGTCTAAGTTATTTGCCCTCTATCATGGGGCAAAAATGAAATTTTATTTTTATTTTTCTATCGTATAGGGAGTTGTGATTGTTGCGACCTGCTATACGTAACAAAGTCCAAAAAAAATAGAAGTTTGTTTGATTTAGAGTTATGCAAGGAGTAAAGGAAAGGGAAAGACAGTATGTGGCAGTACAATGAGAAATTAAGTTAACGTTCCTAAGAGGTTGTATATATATATAATAAAAATTAAAATATTATAAATTACTAAAATTAGAAATATAGTGAATAAAAAAATACCAATTTAAAAATTAAAATTAAAAATATAATACATGGTAAAATACAAAGCTGCAACAATTTAATACAAAAAAATTAAATTTTCAAAATAATTTATCATAATTATGATTATCTTTTAAAAGCTAAGAGTGTGAAGTCAAAATAGTTATTTTAAACTCAATTAATATAAACTATGAAAAAAGAATATAAAAATTCATAAAATAAAAAATATAATTTAATATAAAATTTACATGCATCAATAAAATTGCTAAGAAAAAATCAACATAAAAAATTTTAAAAAAATAATAAGAGTCTTACCTATGTAATAAAAGCATCATCTTTAAAAAGATATCAAATCTTCAAAAATATTTATCATTCTCTTATCTATTCTTCATAGATTAAGAGAGAAAAGTGAAAATGATTACTTTAAATTTACTTTATTTTGTGATATATTTAAATATAAAAGTATTTATCAATATATGAGAAAATGTATAAAAGGTCAAAAAATAATATATTACTTAAGAGAAAAATAAAAATTAATTATAATAGTTAATAATTTAAAACTTTCAAGATAATTTAAGAGGTGGAGACCTTTTAATTTTTCAAAACAATTGACATGATGTATGTTGGAGGTAAAATTTATGGAATAAAAATAAAATAATGTTGCATTAAAAAAATAAAAATAAAACCATGATCAATGATTCAAAACTCTTTGAATTTTCAAAATAATTTAAAAGATAGAGACTTTTTAGTTTTTTAAGTCAATTGAAAAGGTGTATGTTAGAGGCAAAATTTATGAAATAGAAATAAAAAAATAAAATACAAAAATTAAAAAAAAAAAGAATTGCCATTTATGCAAAGTTTGCTTGGTAAAATTAAAGTAAATATAATTTAAAATATAAGAGATAAAATATAAAAAAGAACACTCATTAATATGTTGTAAAACAAAATTATATAAAATTTGAAATTTTAAAGATTAAAATAAATATAATTAGAAATATGAAAAGTTATAAAATATAAAAAAATTAATGCTCATTAATATTTTATGAAAAGAAAATAAAATAAAATACAAAAATTAGAAAAAAATAGTTAGGAGCAAAATTAGCCACATGGTAAAATTTTTATTAGGTGCAATTTTCCTTTGCATTTTTTCTTTTTTGCAAGCTAGATGTTTATATATTCTTGACTGATGATGTTTAAAGTTTAAATAATTATAACAGTGCATTTTATTTTTATTATCAACATGAATTTCACCATAACTAATCGCATACAGTATAAATACATTAAAAAATTTTAATATGCCACATTTTATTTTAAATTAAAATAATTTAAAATTCAAATATATAAAAATGTAAAATATTTTTAATCTTTTATAAAGAAAAAATTATAATATTTACCTTTCATAACATTCAATTCAATTTTATAAAAAAATAAAATAAAATATACAACTTAAAAAAATTCTAATTTATATAGCGAAAGTTATCTTACGTTTTATATAGTTATAAAATTAAAAAATAATTATATAAAGAAATAAAAAGTTTATAATTTTTAATTTTTTATAAAATCTAATTTAATTTTGTAACTAAAAATTCTTCCTTGATAATGTAATAAAAAAATCATGTAAATAATTGACGAACATAGAAAATAGTTAATTGTAAAAATTTAGAATTTTTAAAATTATTACAATTATAAATAGCAATAGAAGAAGATAAAAATATTAAAAATAATGCTCATCAATATGTTAAAAAGTGAAAATGAAAAAATAAATAAATTATAAAAATTAAATAAATATAGCTAGAAATTGAGAAGTCAAATATGTATATATAAAGCAATTACATCCTACAATAGCTTTAAATTTTCACATGGTTCTACATTTTTCATAAACTTACGTTGTGATTACCTTCAGAGAATTCATGTTGTCACATTTCACATATTTTACAATTATATTATAAAACTAAAAACACAGTTATCAAGTGAAGCTTTGTTTTTACCAAAACAAAAAACGAGTGAAACTTCGACTAAATCAGCCAAAACTAAAAAGCTCAGATTTTTTTCCAGTCAAAACTAAAGGAAAAATAAAATATTCCAAGCATGAAATCTCCAGTAATAAAAATATACATACCACTGTCACTGTGAATGTAATCCGAAGTTTCTCGCCATTTTCTTTTTGGGTAACCAACAAAGGGAGTTGCAACCTGTCATGCTCACACATACTATTGCAGTACCATGCTTCACAATAAAAACCATTGCTTCAGGTGTTGCCAATTCTGCTGCCATAATAAGATCCCTTTCATTCCCTGTTTTCATCATTTACAACCACTACCATCTGCAATGAAACACGCAATCAACCATGCAAAAATGAAAAAATAAGGAAAAAATTAAATGACTAATGAAAAAATGTAACCATGATAAAGTAAAACAACTACCTTTCCTTGACGAATATCTTCAATGGCCTCAGAGATTGAGGAAAAACCTTCAGCACTTTGATCCAAATCAAATTCATCATCATCAATTGGAAAACCATTAATTGAGCATGGGAGCAGTATTTGCTGCCATAGTTCCAAATTCTATTGCATTAGGCTGTAATTTAATTCCAGCCAAATCATTATCAATGAAATTCCCCTTCGCTGCACCATTATTGCCATTGGAATAGGACAGTACATCACCTTCTTCAGATACTAATGCTACCTGAATATTTCTGACGCTCTTAATCCTGAGAGACAATTTACTACCTTCAAAACATGAATTCAAAGTGCAATACCATAAGAAACGATCATGGAAAGAAAAAAACAAACAAAACCTGACTTTGTTATGGTATTGCACTTTCAAAACCATTCATTTTCCAATACTTTTCACTTTTGTAACTGAATAGTATTTCAAAACCATTCATTTTCCAAAGAATATTAAAACCACCCAACATCAAAATGAAAGCAACAATGCAAAGCACCCATATATGAAGCATATAAAGTGCCACATGACACTAACAACATAAGGTGGCAAAATTCATGCACTTAGTTATTATATACTTTATATAGATTTCATATATCAACTTTATTGTTTAAAAGTTTTGAGGAATTATATATATTTCTTAATTGTTAATTAGAAAATTCGTAAAAATTAATAACCTACATAAAAATTAGATAAAAATTGATGAAAAATAATTTTTTGTTGGGGTTATTTCAGTAAAAATGTTTAAGAATAAGGGTGTACTTGGCTAAGAATCAAAATTATAAGGACTTAATTAGATGTAATTTTTAATAATATAAGAAATTGATTGAACATTTTGGAATCTATAATTTTGATCACATGACTCAATGTGCACAAAAATAATTATACAAGGATTCAATACATAAAAATTTTGTATGAGGACGCAACATGAAAAAAATAAAAGCTCAAAAATGTATTATTCAATTGGATAACACATTGTGCGCCATACTTTTCTTACTAGCAATTTCACATCAATTAAATTATGATGCATAGATTTTTAACATTTTTTTTACTAAGTCCAAAAAGTTTTAACCCATTAGGTTTAGGTTGCAACCCAATGTAAATATATGGTGTCGTAGTGCCTAAGAGTTGAATAGTATGATCAAACAATTTTATAAATTCTAAATTCCGATATTGCCAAGTTATCAACACTATTTTTCTTTTAAGTTGTTCCAAAAAAATGATGTTTCTATTGGAGTACGAAGATCATGATCTTTCCATCTTCTTGGGATTTAATGGTGATTTCATTTTCTTCATCCTTTTTATCATAAATACTTTCACACTCAAACACTATTGAGTTTTTGTATGTTATGCATTAACCTGCCTCTAGGTATTCCTCCATTCCCTTTGTTTGTTGAAATGTATGCTCAATTGCAATAGCAATAGTTAAAGCATCCTTGTAAGCATCGTTCATCAACATATGTGATGCAGGACCCATAGTAGAATATGAGATAGCCAAGGCCAAGGACAAGGACCTGCCCATGAAAAAATTAGTAGAAATCATCACAATGAAATTATTCTCAATTAGATCATGAACCTTTAAATGGAAGATAATGCCATTGTCAAAATAGATAGGATAATAACACCATATGAGAATGGCCTTATATTAAGCTTTATACCGCCATAGTAGCCTTAGAAGAGCTAAACTTTTTACCTTTCCTTATTAGTTTCATATGCATTAACCTTGTTAAAAACCTCAATTTGGTAGAATTAAAGCAACTATTACTATTGACTAATTCCATAAGTAACGAAGAGTAAATTGATTGTGAAAAATAGATAACAAACTTGGAAGAAAAGGTCATGAAGGGGTTACACCCTACATTGCCGGGAGGGATAAGAACATCAATTAGGAAAAGTAAATGAACTTGTTTATCTTTAATTAAAAAGGAAAAATTGTAAATTTGGTGTATGAATTTTTCAATTTTTGCTATTTTTGTAGTTGAACTTTTTTGTTTTGCAATCGAGTGTTTAAAATCATTAATTTTGTATTATTTAAGTACTTTCGGCTGATGAACCGTGACTTGAGGGCTAACTCACCATTAACAGGGCCCACTTTATAGAGAAAAACTTGCCACATCATTAAGAAGGGGTTAAATGGTAAAAATTACTTAACATACTATACATAAAATGATTAAAATAACCATTAAAACAAACAAAATTTATATATTATAATTTCTAAAATTAATGCAACTAAGAGAAGAAAATAGAAATCAGGTATTAGAAACTCAAATTACATTTTCTATTAGAATCTAAAAAAATTAACTTGAAATAATTTTTTCTTAAGAAAAACTTATGTTACATAATCCATTCAATAATCAAAATCACTATTCATTTCAAAAATCTTTATAAATATAAAAAAATTAACACAAACAAGATCAGTGGATAAGAAAATGATAATGATTATGAGCAAATCCCATGAAAATCCCTATAAGAAGAAAAAAATGAAAATACAAACTGAAATCTCATCTTAAAATTACTAATCTTTATCAGATGCCGTTCTTTCCCAATAAACCCATCTTAAAATTGTTCTTCAACGAGTGATTGACACAATTTATATCCCTATTCTAGCAAAGAATTTATCTAACAAAAAAACAAACTAGATATGATGGAACTGAACCCAACATGAGTTGGAGCTGACTCAAAGATGGATGGAAACTCAGCTTCCAGAATGCTTAATGGAAAGTCGTACAGGCAGGCAATTTGAGCATAAAAGTAGTAATCACAAACTTGCAGCTGGGATAAGATTTTTGAATATATCAGGTGAAGAAAGAGAAAGCTATGGGTCTAATGAGGTGTCTGTCTAATTTGATAGCCTATCAATGACTACGCCTAATTAAAATGAGGGAGTTAAAACTAGAATGGATCAGGTTAAGTCTACAAGAGCCATATAAAGGAGGAAAATAATGCCAAGCGACCACTGCTAGAAAGATCATTGTAAGGTAAAAAAATAAAATAAAATCTCCATATGATACCATCAAGTGATTTTCGAGCAATATATGAGCAATAAAATCTCCATATGCAATTCAAATAATAAAAACAGAGGAACAATGACAACAACAACATCCATGTTGAGGAAGGGATCTCTTAAGTTAGAGGAATCTAATGTTTGATTTTAAAGTTATAACTGATAAAATGAAATATCAAATTTTGAGGAAAGGAGGAATGAATAATGAAGACGATAATAACTTGGACAAAGAGGAGGCAGAGGCAGATGTGGAGGAAGAATCCCATCCTTCTCTCGCTCCTGCTCTGGTAGCTCAGCTAACATTGGTTGTTGCGATGGAGACTAGGGCAATTAAGCAAGAAGCATTACTTTTAGGAATCCTAATTCATCAATTTTAATTATTTGTTTTAATAAGATGAAGTTGGTTATTTTAGTCATTTTATATATAGTATTTTAAGTTATTTTTACCATTTTATCCCTTCATAATGATATGACAAGCTTTTCTCCATAAAGTGAGCCCCAATAATGGTGAGTCAGCCCTCAGGCCATTGTTCATCAACCGAAAGCATCAAATATACAAAATTAATGAGTTTAAACATTTTATTGTCAAAAAAAAAGTTCAACCACTGAAATAGTAAAAATTGAAAAGTTCAGACACCAAATTTATAATTTTTCTAATTAAAAATGTGTTGGACACATAAGTTTAAGAAAAATAGCCTAAAGTGGTTTTATTTTATACAATTAATTATATAGACATATAAAATTTGTTTATATAAGAAGGAGGAATGAATTCTATTCTTTAATTATTCAATAGTATAATTCTATGTTTAGTAATGATGCATGTTGTTCCACTGCATGTTATTGGCTTCTTTTGCAGATTTTGTTGGACATTTTTGTAGTTGGTCAGTTTTTGGTGTTCGCTTTGTTCTAGTTCAGTGTTTGATATTTTTTTCAGGGCTAGGTCTGCGGTGAGTTTTGGGTGTCAATGTTTGTCTAGTGGCAGCTTTTTTTTAAAAAAACTTTTCCCTTGCTTAGTTTGGGGAGGGGTTTTTTCATTACTTTTTGATCCCTCAGAAATTTCATAAAATGGGCTTTCTAAAGACCCCCAATGACCAATCTTGGCATGAATTCCTAAAGATCCAATAAGTCCAACATTGATTCCTTCAGATGTGTCAATTGGGCAAATGCGCCCATAGTGA
>CATIWM010133243.1:0-24249 GCA_949671775.1 Mallotus repandus | reverse complement strand
TTTATTAGTGGAGCATTAGGCAACATTTTTTAGGATTTTATTTCATATTTTTTTTGAAATTTTATACTGAAGTACAATTACTTTTTTATTTTTATTTTCTCTTTATTTTAAATAATTTTACCATTATTTCTGAATGTTTATTTTTTTAAAATTCCAATAGACCAAAATAAATATAAAATTATATAATGTTATAAATAAAATAGTTAAAGTTTCAATAGCATCATTAAACTATCTTTTTATTGGGTATTGTTAATAGACCAAAATTCAAGAAGTCTTTCATTTATTTCTTCTTTTGTGATTTTGGTTTTTCATTATATTTGTTTGGTACATGAGAAAACGAAGGAAATATTGTCAAACAGACCATCACATGGATTTTAATAATTTATTTTTTTGTACAACATTGTCACAAAAAATATATAAAAATAAACTTAAAATAGGTTAATTTAAAAAGATGCATGTCTATATATATATATATATATTGATAATGGTATATTCAATGTTAATATAATTTTTTGTTTTTCATTTCCAATAAAAAATAAACACTAGCATGCATTATTCTATAAATCACAGATTCCATATTAAAGAACAAAAATATATACATATATTATAGTGAAAATTTTGAAAATGAAGTTTTCACTCTATTCTCCATTATAATAATTTTTTGGCATTTTAAGAGCATTTTGTAATTGTTAGAACAAGATTTTCCTTTTTCTCGTTTTTTGGTTTAAGAAAAATTAACTTTTTGATCCAAAAAAAGAAAAGTGGAGCACGTTTTGTTGGGCTTTCATTGTTTCATGCTTTTATAAGCCTTTTGTATCAATACTAACATTTTATAAATAAGAAAGAACTTGGCTTGTTCATTGAAGAGCACTGTCAATGTTTTTAGATTGAATGAGACCATTTTGAGCTAAAAAACTAGAGGAGTTTTTGGGTTCTATCCAACTTTTGGTTTCATTCAAATTGGAGAGTCTAAATCCAAAGACTACCCTATTTTGAGCATTGATTTCAAGGGTAGGCCTTTAATTGTATCATATCAACTAGAATGGCACAAAAGGCACCTCTTTCAGCATCGGGAAAAAGGAGGCAGGTAAAGCTATAGTCGTTATACCTAAAGAAGGAAAGATGATGGAAAGAGAACGTGATTCTACCATTGCAAAGGTGACTTTTCCAAATGACAGATCCACTCAAAATGAAAGCAATGAGAAGATTATATAGCACAGTATGGGAAGCCCCAAGACCAAGAGAGCTAGGCCGGAGCAAGTCATCGAAGTAAGCCCATTGACTATAGAGAATTTGCTAGGGGCCAACTAGGGTAAGGAGGAGAATCCAAAGCCTAGCTCAACAACCAGCAAAAGACAATAGGCCAAAAAGTTCAAACTCAAGGATTTTGCTAAGGTAGGCTTAAAAACAGGACTTGAAAGCAAAGCACAGGAATGCAATGTTGAGGAATTTGCTCAAATAGTGGGAAAAATTACTGAAGATGATCAAAAGGTCCTAGGTAGGCCAATTGGAGAGAATATCTCCATTGATTAAAGCCTGATGGTCAGGGTGGCAAGCAGACTATTCTTTTTTTACAGGCACTCTTAGGTTTATTCACAATAATCTGTATAGTAGATTGTTAAGCTTAGTGATAGGTAGGTAGTTAATTTTTTTTAGTCATCCTTGGTCGTAGTCGTTATTGGAACTCTCTACAGTTGGAGAGAGTTCATAAAATGACTTGCAAGTGGTTTCCTTCATAGCAACCTCAAAGGCTTGAAAGCTACCCAGGTGCAGTCTTTATTTTGTTTTCTTTAAGTTTTTAGCTTCTGGTTGTATTGCCTAAGGGTTGTATTAGTAATGAAACACATTAGATGACAAAAAAAAAGTTGTATCTTATCAAAAGTGTCTCGAGGATTGGAGTAATAAAACTGGTGTGTGAAATCCGCAAGCGTATAGAATCGTGCAAGTAAAAAATAAATATCGTTCCACAGAGATTGCAAATTGAGTATTATATTACTCACAATGTTTATTTGTCTAGACACCGAAAATTGATTTTTATAATAAAATAAACTAAGCAAATTAAAGCTAATGTAAAAATTATAATCCAAGAAAATGCTAGGGTTCTTAAACTCAATTCAACCTTTAAAAGATGTAATTAAACTCTAAGTCATTTTTAAAGCATATTTCATTATGTTAGCAATCTTAAGATTCATAAATCTTCCTCTCGGATAAACTTATGAATAATTGAATATAACTAGAACTTGATTTTATATCTCTCACTAATCAAGTATTCACTATAATCAATTTTAGGCTCATCTCTTTAACATTATTAACTATCTAAATGTCTCTCAACAAAGCAGACAATTAATAGGTTATTACTTTTTTTCTCAATGAAACCTATTTTTCAATCAAGTCTCAATGTCTAGATTTATTCAAAGGGTGATCAGTCCTATGAAGACTTTAAGCAAAGCAATAACCAATGAACTATGTTTATTAACTTAGGTTCAATTTTAGTGATTACATGGTTGAATTAATTTAAGAACCCTAACTAGAAAATCTAGCCACTCATGTTAAGTAGAAGAGACGAGGATGAATGAAAAGAGAACATTTCCATTATTATTGAATTAAAATTGAAATAATAAAGTAAAACAGAATAAGAACCCCTTGGAATGGAAGCTTGTTGTTCTTGATCTCCAAACATCCACGAAAAATTAAAATAAATGAAAAACTAGAAATTTCAAGTTTTGATTCTTAGAAAAATGAAGTAGAAAATTAAAATTAAACAAAAGTTCTTGGTCATCAGGTGGCTCTGCACCTTTTAAAGCCAATCCAGCTCATATTCAAATCCCTAACAGAAGATAATTCTATCCCCAAGGATCAGCTCTGCTTGGATTTCAAAATTCAAATTTCTATTGCAAGCACATGGCTGCGCGGATTTTACACACGGTTGTGCATCTTTTATACTTCCATGCACGACCATGCATATTAAACACATGGCTGCATATCTTCCTTTTGAAGCCGCATGGCTACGCAAAATTTCCACATGGCTGCGCAACATCACTTCTCTTCAAAACTCAATTTTTCTTCATAGTTTGGACTTGCTCTGACCTCCCTATTATGAACTTGCCTTAATCAACCTCTTTAAGCTTTTCCAATGTTTCCTAAGCACCAAAAGTACACCAAATTACTTAAAATAAAAACAAACTTAACAAACTTAAATAAAAACACTAAAGATAAGCAAAAACCCAAAAAATGCAACTAAAATGATCCTAATAATATGGTTTAGAGTGCTCAAAACATGAAGCTTTTTCACTCTCATAAAAAACTACAAGTAATTTCTCTAGTCATGTATGTAAAAATTCTTCATTTATGTGTTTTCCCTTTTTCTTAGCATTTCTTGCTGCTTTAATTTTCAACATGTCCTCAGTGAAAGCATTGGAAATCATCATCGACGGAGCTTGTATCGACACCACGGTGGGCACCATTGGTGCAGCTCGATCCCTCAGCGATGCTTTTTTTTTGGAGTTAACGAGAAATGTGGCAGTCACACAAATATTTTAAGATTTGAACATGCGTGTACTTTTAAAAAAGTAGAGGTTTTTTTTGAGATAAGATTTTGGAGTATTTTTATGAAGATCCCTTTTATTAAAAAAAGGTCAATTAATATCTAATTAAAATTTTTATTAAGAATATACTTTTTTTGTGATTTTGAACCGAACTCAAGCCAAACTCGTTATATCACTTATTGTTCACGAACTATTCGCGAGTTTAAATAAGTCAAAGTAAATTCTAAAAACGCAAACTATACATTAAAATTCTAAATTATAAATTAAAAATAAATTATTTTCTAAATAAATTATAATATATTAAATAAAAATTGTGATTTTATTCTAGTGATATATTTTCTAAAATATTTTTCAGTAAGAATTTATATATTATATATTTAAAATAAAATGATTAAACATTAAAATTACGAGCTAGCTCGCGAGTTTCTATTTGAGCTTATTTGCGAGCTTTGTATTAATTGAGCTCGACTCGTTTATTAAACGAGCTTCAATATATAAACTGAAACGAATTCTTATCAAGTAGAACACTAAACTGCTCGCAAGCAACTCAACTCATTCACAACTCTAGCACCCAGCAAACAACAACGAGGAAACAAACAGGGAAGTGGATTGAATTCTCCGGGTGCTTAGCTATGTTAACGTTGAGTAGTAGGATGTAATGTGTGAAATACATGTGAAATGCAATTGCAAGTCTAGTCCACTTCTCTTTAATAGTAAATTTAAAGATGGAATCTAAAACCTAAGTTGCACACAGATGAACACGTCGTGCAAGAATTTAAACATCTAAAATTTAAAAATTATTTTAATAATTAAATAAGAAAAAATAAATAAAAAAATATTTTAATAATTTCTCGCAGACCAACGACACACTATAGTAATCGCTGCTTCCGACATATATCTTAATATTTTTTTAACTTCACAGTTTGTTATTTTTTTAATGTGAACTATAAAATTATATTAAAAAATGTGCACAGTCTCTTACACATTTTTATTATATCTCATATATTTCCTAGATATGAAATAGTTGCTAACACTTATGATTTTTTTACTTAGTAAAATTATTATTTATAAATAGTTGGTTTAAGTATTATCTTAATATATATATATATATATATATATATACACACACACACACCCCTCTGAACATTAGAGTTTCTATGTTTTTTCAAATTACTATACTAATTAATTAATAAAGGCTAACCATCACCACTTTTTTTAGTTAATCTTTAGATGCATCTTAAAGAATTGGTGTTTTTTTTTAAACCGAAAAAGGAAAATATAAATTAAATTCTTAATCTATACATGTTTTGAAGAGACCTATATCAACTTTTCGCGCATCTTAATTTACTGTTGATTCTAACAAATTCTACTTGAATTTTATTATAATGCATGATTATAACGTAATAGCTAAGTGATCCGCGCTTCGCTGTGAGACAGTAAAAAAAATCAGAAAATAAAAATTTAAATTAATTGACTGAATTTAAATTTATAATATATACACATATACATATTTAGCGCTGCTTGGCAATTTAATCGGATCAGTTGAAAAATGAAAAAAAAAAGGTAAGAAAAGATGCAGATATCGATAAAGCAACAACAACCGCATTCAATGTATATAAAAAAAAATATCCGTTCTTAGTGGTAAAAGTGGACAAATAAATCAAATAATCAATAGAGTGAGAAAAAATAAATTAACAATTTACTATTCACAAATACAATGAGGATGTGTGTTTTGCGCAATGATAAATGTGAATGGAGTGTTGACCCGATCAATCAATTCAAAATATATAGATATTGTCAACAAATTTCGGCAAGAAATAATTACACTATATCATTCGACATTGTCATGACTCTCGTGTAGATATTTCATGCCAGAGTTTACTGTCAATGTCTATATATTTAAAATGATTGAACGTGACAACACTATATTTAAAGTCACCATTTTTTGTGACATGAAAATGTAATAATCGACGATTGTGAGGCATGAAAAATGACAATTTCAAATATAGTTCTAGCATAACCAACACTGCTTTCAAAATTGTCATTTTTCATGACACGAAAATATAAAAAATTATTTTCGTGTTATGAAAAATAGAAACTTCGCTAAATGCATGTTTAACCCAAACAATAATCTCAAAAAACACATTGTCATTAGTAAATTTTGATGAAAAGTAATTACTCAATATCACTCAAAGCTATCATGATGATTGTGCAAATATTTCAAAATAAAATTAACTCACGATGTGTGTCTTTTTGAGATTATTATTCGAGCCAATATGCACTTACAGACATCATTACACAGGCCAAGCATCAATGCACCGTACAAACTAAATTAAACTCATCTATATCACACTAATATAATGATATAATACATTTGTCATTCCCCTATACTTGTCACTTTTTGTTAGCACTTGCAATTTTTTTAGTCAATCAAACCTTTAAGATATTGTATATGTTGATTCACTATTTCATGTCACGTGCGCTAATCAGAATTTTAAAATTACATTTTAAATGAGTTTAGATGTTGAAATGACAAAATTGTAAAGTTAAAATATTAAATTGATAAAAAGTGACAAATATAGGGAACACGATGTATTATATTTTCTATTTTTTTTTAGCAAACTTGCATAAAAATCATGTGGATCTCTTATGTTCCAATGGCAATGATAAGGGAAAAAAAAAGTAAGGATGAATTGTTGACTTGATTCACATGTATAGCCAATATTTCCTCTGAAAATTATTGAATCCAAAAGAAAAAGAAAAAAATATCAAAAGTGTAAACTTTGAAAACTACAATCTCTTTACCCTTTTCGTGAAGTCGAAGCTTCCCCTAAAGGAATAACAACAAAATATACATGTGAATCTATATACGTGTGTCAATAATCTTTGCATTAAGCCGATCATAGGTAAATTAATTGATATTCTGAGAATATAAAATTTACAAGTTTAAATTTTGTGCCATCATATAAAATTTTAAGTTTAAATTTCTATATTGTCATCCACCAATTGGTAAAAATTTATTATATTTATAATGAGCTATAAAATAAAAATGATATTTTGTGCTACACTCAGTGATAAATTTTAAAATAGTCCCATTATGGAGTTTCAAAAAATGTAAGAGATAAGTCACGTACTGTGACACTTATTGGTATGCATAAAATCAGGGTTGAATATGAAACGAAAAAAATTTCGAATTGAACCGAAATATCGAACTAAAAGATATTAAAACCGTATCAAACCAAATAATTTTAACCCCAAATTGAACTGAACCAAATTTTAAGCCTAATTTGGTGCTGGAGATTTACAAAAAACTGAACCAATAACCGTACCGAAATCATACCGAATCGAAAATCAAATATAGTACCAAATTTTAATTTAATAAATAATGTATAAATATTAATAAATAATTATAAAATTAATTATATACTTTTCATTGTAATATCAAGTAATATATTATTACTAAGTAACATATGTATAATAATATATGATAAAGATTAATATGTTTTGGGTTAAAAATATAATAAATAAATTATTAATAAGTATTTTTATTATTTTTATTATCATTAATTATCATTAATACTATCTACTTTTGCAATTATTATTATTATTATTATTATTATCATTCAATTGATAAATCAAAATGTAAAATATTTATCATACAAGTTGAACTTAAAGTATGAAAAAAATTTCAATTGTATAATTTCAATTAATTCAACTAACAAATAAAAATGTATATTGTCCATTACAACAAAATTTAAACTTAAATATGAAAAATAAAGAAAGTATTATTATTATAAAAAACAAGTAAAAATGTGTAATACCTATTATATTTAAATTTAAACTAAAAATATGAAAATAAGAATATATGATTTCAAATTTTATAATTTATTAATTACAATATATTATTATTGTTATATTTCATAATTTATTAATTATTATTTTTAGTAAGTAACCTAATCTTATTAATATTATTTAAAATTAATGAGTTAAATAATAAGTAATAAAAATGATATAATTTTATCCAAAACTGCATCGTTTTCATTAAAGTAAATATTGACCTTACATATAAATAAAATAAAAGTCATTTGGACAAACATAACTGTCCAAATAAAACTACAATGATTTGTAGAAATTTTTTATATTGCATTTTTTAATAGTTTTTAACTATAACATTGTTTTATAGTTTATAATGTTTTTCTAATGGTTTAAATTTTTTTGTCAACAATGGTTTATATTGTATTAATTATAAAAATTAATACATTCTTATTTTTTAGTATTAAATATAAACTCAATTAGTAATATAAATTTGTATAACATAAATTTTTGAATTTTCATTTTGAACCGAATCATACCAATCCGTTCTAAAAGAACCAAAATGCTATATCGAACCATCCTGAAAAATGGAATGGTACTGATATGGAGTTTTTTAAATTTGATATTGGTACTGAAGATTTTATTTTTAAAATCACCAAAATTTGGTATGCTAAAGATTTTAAATCCTCAAATTTTCCCCATATTGTATACACCCCTACATAAAATAATGACTCCCCTTGTAGTTTTTTTTTCTTCCATAATAAGACCCTTTCTTAAAAAGAAATACATATTGTTTATAATAAAATAAATAAATATCGAATCGAATTAATCAAAATTAAATAAAGAATAAATCATATAAAAATCTCAACCTTTAGAATACTTTCAACTAAAATTCTATCTAATTTTTTCTTTTAAATGAAACCACAACTTTTAAAACGTTATAAAAAAAGAGTCGTAACAGGAGATGAAACCTCTTTTTTTTATCCATGGGCCCACTTGGATGACTGTACTGATAATAAGAGATAAAATCGATGCATTTGTTCTCAAATTTATATTTTTTTGCCTCCAATTGAGTGTTTTATTTTGGATTAGCAGGTTGTTTAGACAGATAAAAGTGCAATTTAGTTATTACAACAAAAAATTCAGCACACTAAGTATATGAAATTTTAACAAAAAACTCAGCATTACTAGTACAGTCATCCAATGAGGATTTTTTTTTATAACATTTTAAATGTTATAATTTTATTAAAAAAAACTGAATAAAATTTTATTTGAAAATATTTCAAAGGTTGAAATTTTTGATGTAATATCTTCTTAAATAAACTATGAATAGAACCAAAAAATTAAATACCACCCAAAAATTAGTTTTTTTTTTTTTTTTTAGATATCTCAAACAATGAGAAAAAATCAAATAAGCAAACAGCCTTATATCAAATTAAACTTATTCTTCTGTTTTCTATCATCCAGTTTCAATCACATGCCGTCCTAAATCTTAATATATATGTAATAATTTCCATTCCAAACTCCGTGGATGATCCCTTACTTTGTTCAATAGTTGCGAAATGAAAATGCAAATAATATTGAGCCATCCAATTTTTCTCAAATTTCTTTCTCGATCTTTATTTATTTATTTTTAAATTTGAACAAGACGTTAAATTCAAGAAAAAAACTTCCAGGTAATTTTATTCATGGTATATAAAAAATATAAATAAAAGAATATTTTCTCAAATATTCTTTGCTCAAGTTGATAGAGCATCCAAAGATAGCAAAAAGATGAAGTTAATCTTGTAAATATTTTGATAAATTATTACTCAAAACTTTCAGAAAGAAAGACTAAAAAAAAAAATCCATATAATGGGGACCGAAACCACTTTTAATATAACAAAATTTATCAAACAATTAATCTAAAATATCAAAAAAAAAAGTCAACTATATATAAAACATAGTTAAAAAATTTTTCAGTATGTCAAAATGAAATAATGAACAATAAAAACTGAAAAAGATGGCAATCAAAAAATAATATAAAAAAAAAAATTGTGATAAAAAAAAGAAAAATAATAGAAAAAAAAAATATATAATTTGTATTTTTTTTTTGGATTTTGTATAAAATTTTCAACCATCAAAAACTCTTAACTACCCACTCAAGATAATCATTTTCGTTTTATTAAAATTACTTACTTAATTAATTTAATTTTTTAATTTTGTTTATATTTCAATATAATTTAAAAAATATAAAAATTTGCAACTTATTTTATTGTGCTTGTTTAATATATTTAAATTAATTTAATGATATATTTTAATAAAACTAAATAAGATGTAATATTAAAAAAAGTAATAAAGGGCTAACAAACAAATGAGAGAAAGAAAAGAAAATTAATTTTCCCACCCAAAATAACAATAAAATCAATCATAAAACCCTCAAAAAATTTTCCCTCTTTTCTCATCAGCTCAAACAAACCAACAAACGAACCACCACCACCACCGCATCATCATCGTCACCACCGCCTCCGCCGCCGCCTTCTTCTCAGATCACCAATCCCAATTCATAACCCAAATACCCATCTCACTCCTCATCACTGATTTCCCAATTTTTCTCTCTTTTATTTTCTTTTACTCAATTCACAATTTTGCCCAATTTCTAGTTTCTCTTTTTGGGTTTTCTCTAATGGTGACTGGTGGGTCCCACCAGCCTGAAGATGGTGACAAAAACTCTGCTTCTGCTGCTGCTGCCTCCGTTTCTAGAGGAGGAGGAGGAGCCGCCAGGTCATGGGGTAACACCACTGTCTCCGGTCAATCGGTGTCCACTAGTGGCAGCGTTGGTTCTCCTTCCAGCAGGAGCGAGCAAGCCATGGCTACACCTGCTAGTGACAACACTTTTCTCAGGTTGAATCATCTTGACATTCACGCTGATGATGCCGCTACCCAAGATGCTGCTGGGTCAGTGTTCTAGTCATTAATTTTTTTATTCTGAGTGTTTTCATGTTAATTATTAATTTGTGGTGATAATTAAGCTGATTGTCCATCTGTTTAATTACTTGGATTTTGTGCACTGGCTATTCTGTGATGTAGTGTAATTGAGCAAATTGTTGAAAATCAATTGTGATAGGAACGGTCTGTATGTTGAGTAGATGCTTTGGATGTGAATTGTAAAAACTTATCTTTGTATGTGTTTATACTAGTCTTAGAAATTACCTGTGTTGTGCTGGTTTTTAGCATAAAGGCCTGGTGAATTAACGTCCTAGTGGCTTGATATGGACTGTGATACATACTTGCAACGATCCAGTGTGTTCCTTGATTCTGTCAATGCATGTTTCTCATTACCTTCTCTATAAACAGTAACAAGAAGAAAAAGAGAGGTCAACGTGCAACCGGCGCTGATAAGAGTGGTAGAGGACTCCGTCAATTTAGTATGAAAGGTATTCAATCCATTTATTCCCACTCATTTCACTGCCTGAATCATGTGGATGTTACTTCTTATATCCTTCTCTTCCCTGAGGATCGCAGACAAATTTTGCTTGATGCTTTAAGCTTTTAATTAACTATTTGATGTTGTATGCAGTGTGTGAAAAAGTTGAAAGTAAAGGAACAACCACTTACAATGAGGTTAGGTGGTTTCTGAATTTATTCTTCCACTGTTCTTTTTCTTGACTGAATGCTGAGTTTCTTTGGTGTGGATACTTATTCCTGCATGCAACTAACCTAAGTGATCTAACATAATGCTCTAGTTTATTTTTGAATCATTATCCATATAAAAGTGTGCAGACCCTGGCCTACTTCCAGTTCCTGTTGCATTAAAATAAAGGGTGGTTATACATTTCCTCTAGGATGGGGAGCATTTAAAAGGTTAGGATGGTCAGCACCTTGGTTTAAAATTAGGTAAATGTTCTAGAGGAACTCAACCTGGTCAATTAAGTGCCTAATTTACTAATGAATTGCCAAGGTTAGCAAAGGCTAGGCCTATGGAAGGCAATGTAGCTGGGAGGCTAGGTCAGATACCAAGATTAGCAAAACTTGTCAGGCTCTTCGGCAGTGCAATGGGATAAGCAACTGTTCTACTAATCTACTTTTGTAGTGGATATTGAAAGTTGGTTTGGGTTGGGAGATGAGATGTGCTTTCCCATGTGATAGACCTCCAATCACTTTGTTCATTTTTTTTTTTCCCATAGCCAGGCAGAAACCTCTTTGTAAATTGTGTCTTATTGGTTAAATCATCTTCAAATTTTTCTTTCTGATTTTCTCAGTATGGAGTAGTACCATCATAAAATCCATCCGGATAACTAATGCATATTTAGGCATTGCTTCATGTTATTTGTCATGTGTATAAAAAAAATGTGTTTTGTTGGCTGGATATCTGTTTTCTCCTGTTCTAACTTTGTGATTTACATTCTTCAAAATTGCTTAAGCTTGATGCTGCATTTCAGAACCAATGTTGTACATCTAATATATTACATCCTTATGCCTTCCCTTTCCCTATCCTCCTTCAACCATCATATCAGTGTATGCCCTTTCTGAGAGTTTGACGCAAATTTCAGGTGGCAGATGAACTCGTAGCAGAGTTTGCTGACCCTGGCAACAGTGTTTCCTCTCCAGATCAGGTTATTTTTTGAATGAATTGATATTGATGTATTTGGTTCAGTTTATTGATTTTGTCCTTGATATTTGAGGGAAATGTGAAATTAATTGATTCAGGCCTCCTTTTTCTTTTGTTGATGCAGCAACAGTATGATGAGAAGAACATAAGGCGGAGGGTGTACGATGCCCTGAATGTACTCATGGCATTAGATATCATATCCAAAGATAAGAAGGAAATACAGTGGAAAGGTCTTCCTCGAACTAGCCTGAGTGATATTGAAGAATTGAAGGTATCAAGAGAAGTTTTTTGCTGGTTTTATTGGATCTAATGATCTTATTGAACTCCTTTAATATGACTAATGCAGGCTGAGCGTCTTGGTTTAAGAAATAGAATTGAGAAGAAAGCTGCCTATTTGCGGGAGCTGGAGGAACAAGTAAGATTGCATCTTGAGGTTCTCTTATGTAGTGAATGTGAAGTTGCTTGCTCCATGCACTTAGTCGGAAATTTCTCATTTGAAGTATTGATTGATTGGAGTTTGTTCACTGACATGTTTTCCTTTGTCAAGTACGTAGGTCTTCAGAACCTGATAAATCGAAATGAGCAACTATACAATTCAGGAAATGCTCCCAATGGGGGTGTGTCCTTACCGTTCATTCTGGTTCAGGTATGATTTCTTCCTGTTGCTATTGTATTAAGTGCTGTTAACAGAGAACTGGTTAAATTCTTGAGCTTGCAACCAAGGGGTTGTTGGTTTGAAATTTGAGAGTGGCCACTTATGTAGAAATTGCTGAATGGTAGATCTACCTCCAAATTCCCTATCCTTGGGTCTCTAGTTTGCTGATCACTAGTAGGCTAGGGCCATCTGATATTGCTATCATATATTTTCTTTACGTTCTTTTGGATCTAGAAAATGTTAATCATTAAGGTTTTGCTGGAGTTAAGTTTGTCAACTAGTGCAGTGATTTTCTTTAAAGCTGTCATTTTTATTTGGCTGTGACGCTGTCAAGTATTTGCTATGGCCATGTTGCACCCGACCTTTGATTAGTCTGACTGAGATATGAAGGCATGTCAAAAAAGAAATACTGAAATAGATAGTTTCACTGTGATAATGCATACGTACTTAAAGAATTTGGTCACTGTTATTGTTGTTCTTGTTTCAGTTCTCTCTTTCTTCATTTTGATTATCCTTGTGCATGCCTTGAAATACTCACTCTCCTCAACAAAGTAACAATTGCTTGAGAAGCATTTTTCCAGAAACAATAACTGGCTGGGAAGTGTACAGAGGGATTTGGGGGGAAAATAGTATGAATTTGGTATGCTAAGGAGATTAATCTGAGTGCTACTCCTACATTGAGTAGGAGTTAAGGAGAAAATTTGTAAATTGTCATGCCAAAAGTGTCTATGTAGGTGTGTAGAAAGAGAATACTTTTATCTGGCTAGTTGCAAATTTTCTAGGATGGAACTTCGTAGAGTTAGAGATTTAAAGCCTATCTTTAGGTGCACATGCTTCTGCTCTGAACTATATTTGCATTTTCCCTATGGCCTAAATTTACACTGATGAAATTTTTTTTATGAACTGTGCTGCTCAAAGCAGTTTTATAAACGTAAACTAGCAAGGAGAGTAAGAGTCTGCTTAGAAATTTTAGGGTTGAGCCTTGCTCTCTCCTCCTGGAGTGAAAAAGAAAAGGAGGGTCGTGCAAATTCATGGTGTTCTTAGTCTATTGACTTTCAGTAATCTGCTGTTTTGACTTGTAATTGTCAACAAGATGGATGCTTCTGTAACCATGAAATGAAATGTAATAAACTTAGACCATGATATATGCTAAGAACTTTTCCCTTTTCTTGTCCTAGTTGTACCTTTGAATCCTAAGTATTGGAGTTGATTTCTTCTGATTGGAAAACTATAAGGTGAATCTGTGTTATGTGCAATGGATTGACCTGGAGCATTGATCATGGTGGGTTCCACTATGTTCAACGGTCAGAATGTATCTATTGCACATGGGAAAATATCTTATTCTGATGAGAGGTTTCTTCCTTTGCCATTTGGAAACTGCAGACACGCCCTCATGCAACTGTTGAAGTGGAAATATCTGAAGATATGCAGCTGGTTCATTTTGACTTTAATAGGTATGACACTACCATAAGCTTGTACCTCACTAATAATGCAGATGATATTTTTGTGCTTTCCATATATTTAGATCATTTATGTTTTTTTGTCTTTTGGAACATTTTTATGTGTTGTGTTCAGTAATTAGTGAATTACATGCAATAATTTAGTCAGTTCACAGTCTAGGCTTACCATCCTTAATCTTCTAAGAAAGCATCAATTTGTTGTAAGGGATGGGAATATAGAGAAGCCATGCTTCAGGAAGTAATTGAGTAGCATTTTAGAGCCACATTTTTTGATTGCTTAGTTATCATCTTAACTAACATTTTTGTTTTCTGTTCCATATGCAGCACTCCTTTTGAGCTGCACGATGACAATTATGTTCTCAAGGCAATGAATTTTTGCGAGAGACCACAAAGTGACGAGGTAGCACCCAATCTAGCAAATGATGGAGGCGAAGGGTCAAGCATGTCCCATGCATATCAACAACAAATTCTTTCCCCAGGAACAAGCACACCAGTTAGGCCACCCTCCTCACCACCAATTCCTGGAATTATAAAAGCACGTGTCAAGCATGAGCATTGATAAGCATATGAAACTTAATCATCTCACAATGAGCAACAATCTCAGCTGTGTTTGTAAATTGTGTAAAGTAGTTTGATGGAGGTGGGAGTTCCCCAATAGTTTATTTTCACCTCTTGATTTTACCCTCGGCTTTTGCTGAGAGAAATCAAGGTAACAAGCAGATCAGTCCCTTTTGCTTAGAGACGTATTTTATTTCTATCAGGTTTAGATCATGATTAGTTTTTGTAATTGTTTAATTAATTTTCTTCTTTTCGCACTATTGTAGTAAAAAAAAAAAAAATGAAGCTAATATGTTAGATCATCTTAGTCCACAGAGGGATTGTCTAGCCGCACACAGAATCACAGAATTAAACCAACATTTGATATTCCTTGTATTGCAGATTACATTTATGCCGTTGCTGTTTACTATTTACTGATATCATTGTCCTAGCATTTGCATAGCATTCTACAACAGGGATCTTTGAGAGAAAGGAAGCGATTGATCAATTATATGCTTACATATTGTTCTATAGCTTTTTGGTTGCTTATTTGTCTTCGTCGTACAGAACTTAAATTGTTAATAGCCGCCATGACTGTAGCTGGGAGCATCTGTCTTTTTCTGCGATGAATATCGCTGTTGCTTGTGCTATGAGGTCTGAGGTGTCCCTATTTCTTTCATTTTCTTGTATGGGTGCAATGAACTCTTGTTCAAACATGGCCAAAGCAAACTCCTGGGTGTCCCACCACGGTGGACTCACTGAATCGGTGGTGGGTTCTGGGGATAGAGTTGGCCGTGTGTACCTGGTCGGTATTCGATTACGTTTGTGTTTTCACCAATTATGGTGATAGTGCCTTGTACTTAGAAACAGAAATTATGACCTTACCGATTATAGCTGTTGGGTTCATACTGTTTTGCCAATAAAAGGATGTGTCTATCTAATCAGAACCCACTCTTTGTATCAGGAGTTTCTATCTCTATGAATGAAATTCAAATTTGTCCAAAAAAAATATCTAATCAGAAAGTGGTCCAAACTTGTATGTTTTACCTCTGTTCTAGGTCATCAGCTAACCCAGCCTGACCAGTAGCCACTGGCCTTCACCAAAGTTGAAATTTGATCATCTATGTGTTACGTTGGCCACGTTCAGTCCATGTATACCATACAAGTTAACGATAAGCAAAGTTTCGCACTGTAATTAAAGGAAAACGTTAGATATTTAATATGAAGGTGAATTTGCAAGTTGGAAATGTCGCTTTTAGCAATTCTGGAAACAATACAGGACTTGTTTACATCTTCCCCCATGACTGGTGGGAGAGAGAACATCAGGAGTTCATCAGGTCAGGTGAAAAGCTGCTGTCGAGAACCCACGTGTCGCTACTCGATTTGATTTTGATATTGATTCCCACATGGTTAGCCTTCTGCTTCAAGTGGCCCTTTCATTTATCTCCTTGTTATGCTTTGTTTTGTATGGTTCGTATCTTAGCCCTTTCAAGAGCCATGCATATTATCTTTTTCTGCTCTTCATGCCGATCGCTCTGCAATCAGTCTCTCTCTATATAAAGGATAGCTCTACTTTTTCTTGAATTCAAACACGAGTCCTCTGGTCACTCTTATATATGAACATTGTCTCAGGATTAATATTTAGCCAAGGTGTAATCATTCATCTGCATTTGCACCTGCACCTTGTCGATCACAATTTAGGCCACAAACACATGCAGATACATGTATGTATGTGATAGATAGAGGTGCAGGTGCTATGTGCAGATGAATGCTACCTGGGCTTTTTCTCTGTTTCCATCTGCTGCTTCAACACTAAAAACTGAAAGGTATATCACCACTGTGGCTATAAACTGCATATCTCTTTGTTACTTATTAATCAACTCTTAACAAACCTTGATATCACTTCTGTATTCATCATCTGCTTTTTGTGTGTGTATATATATATATATATATGTTTGTATGTATGGCTGTTTGTAATTTCTTCATTTTGCAGTCGGTATATCATTACTACAGGTTAACTAGTATCCAGGAAGTGCATCAAGTTCACCCTACCAAGATTTGAAAAGGGTTCATTGCAAAGCATTGACGGGATCAAGATTTTTGTGTCTTTTTTTTTTTTAATCAACAATATGATACAGATACATAAAGTAAATACTTTGTTGTTTTATTGTAACTTTCATTTCTGCAATTATGATTAAGATTCACCCTTTTGGCATTTCAATCAAAATACAAATTCTTTTTAATAAATCCTCAAATTTGAGCCATTTATGAGGTTAATTTTTGTTTAAAGGTTTGATGGGAATTGTTTCAGATACTATATATTACTTAATTCGATTCATAGTGAAAAAAAAAAAAGGATTCATAGCGATCAATCCATAAAATAATAATAAAAAAAAACACCTGTTAATTAGCCTTCATGATATTAAGAGGTAATTATACACTAATCCATTATTAGTAAGAAAATGTATATATTACCAATGAGATCAAAGATAATAAAAAATAATTATCTATTTCAGCCCCTCCAAGGACATTATGAGATGTATTTCAATATTATAGTCATTTTAAAAAAAATTAATTTCCATTCAATATAAAAAGGAGAGGCTACCCTTATTATACAGTCCACGGATATTTATGTCATGCACTCTCCTAGTTAATAAAAAAAGAAAATGAAAAATATTTATTTATTTATGAAATATATTTAAACTTATATGCTTAAATCCAAAACATATAATATATAAAAAATAATATTAATTTTGATTTTAATTATAAAATTGACTTAATAATTGAAGATCTAAAATTATTGTCATGCATGTTATATATATATATATATATATATATTAGTAAACAAATATGTGTGAAGCACGTGAACAAATTTTTTTTAAAATCGTGATATATAGTAAATAAACTATTAAATATATAATAATAATAATAATAATAATAATAATAATAATAATTATTATTATTATTATTATAAAAATAATAAAAGCATTATTTATTTATATAATATTTTAATATTAACTTAATATAGTTATAATTCATTACAATTTTGATAAATTTTTTATTTAAATAATTATATGGTATTCCTTCAATATTTTTATAATTAATTAGTTGTGCATCTACGTGATGCGTGAACTGTAAATTAATATATATTTTTAAAATTATTTTAAAATAATTAATTAATAATTTCAATAACATTAAAAACTATAAATTAATTAAATAGTTTATAAAATTATTGCAATACTATAAAATAAAACAAAAAGGATAAAATTAAATTAAATTAAATTAAATTATTGTTAAAGTGACAAAAATATAAAAGGTGTGATGCTTCTTTTCATTCATCTACTATTTTACAGTAAACAAAAGCCTATTTTAAGGAAGATCTTCATCTTTATTCTTTTTTATAATATTCAAAAATCATATTCAATATGTGCCACCAATCATAGCATCCAATTATACAAATTAAACACTACCTGTAAGGTCCAAATATAATTAAGTTAAAAAAAAAAGCTAGCAATTTGTAGGCCTAAAATATCACGAGTTTCTCTTTCAAAAAAAAAAGCATAAGTTCAGTTTAAGAATAAACACATTAAGTGACAATATAAAACAACGTATAAAAAATATAAACTATACAATGTAAATTAGTTACTTTTAATCAAGAATTACCACCCTAGTAGACTATTGATCAACAAACTTTCTTTGTCTTTCTGTAATATATAATAAAAAAGAAAAACCAAAAATAAATATGCATCACAATTATTTTTAACCAAAAAACAATTAAATCTTTAAAAAAAATATCTACCTCAAATTTGGATTGAATTAAATCCGGATGCAATTTTTTTGTGATTTTTTATATTTTCTCTCTAATTTCTCATCCTTTTATCTTATAATTCTTCTCACTATTTTAGTAAATTTCACTTAGAAAAATTGACATAAATTAAGCTAATAAAAAAGTTCAAGCAAATCATGAGCAAAAATTCAATTGAAATTTGAATAATATTTAATGTTAAAAAAATTAATAAAATATGAGAAAGAAAAATAAAAATGGTATACTACTTTTTTTACATCAAATAAAAAATAAAGATGTGTTCATATCCATGATAAGCAAGTGAACAAAACTAAACAAATAAACATACATTTGCCAAAAGCAACAATAGAAAGAAGTTAAAATTGAAAATATCTCTAGAGAAACAATTATCAATTTGTCGAGCTGAATTTTCTCTTCATGGCTTAATTTTCCCATCTAAAGATACAACAAAAATGAAAGCTCCATAAATTAGAGATTAACATAATAAACAAATCTATAAACCATCAACAAACATACTAAATCACTAAAAAAAAAAGCTAAAAAATTACTTACGGGAGGCTCTACTTTTGATGGGTGCAAATAGGGGAAAGGTCCAATTTGCACCCCCAGATTTGTGCCCTAAGATCTCACTTTGGACCCTTTATTTTTTATTTTTTTTGTCTCAATGTGGAACTTCTGGTTTCGAAATTGGAGCATATTGGAACTTTACTAGTTACAATCAAATTATATAACTTTTTTTAGTACAATTAAGTTCTATAAACTAATAAAAATTAATTTTAGCGGATACTAACAAATTAATTAATAAGTTTTTTTTAAAAATATATATATAACCTACTTATTAAATTTTAAAAGTTTTTCAACCTACAAAATAATTTTTTTACATTTTTCTTAAATTTTTAAAAATTTAAAAATCAAGTGATATAAATTTCAAAAAAAAATGATCAAATTTATTCGTTAATATAAATTACGAATCGATAATTGACCTAAAATTTAATTTTAATAGTTGAATAAAAAAAATTATTTATCAATTATTGTGTAGCTTTAAAATTATTGTGTAAATTTAAAAATTTGAACTAACGAATAAAATCTAAAAATTTTTATTTAACTATTAAAATTAAATTTTAGGTCAATTATCAATTTGATATTTACATTAACGACTAAATTTGGTAATTTTTTAAAAATTTATATCACTTAATTTTTAAAAATTTTAAAAATTTAATAAAATGTAAAAAAATTATTTTATAGGTTGAAAAACATTTAAAATTTAATAATTAGGTTATATATATATTTCTAAAAAAAATTACTAATTTAATTTGTTAGTATTCATTAAAATTAGTTTTTTATTAGTTTATAGGACTTAATTGTACTAAAAAAAGTTAGAAGATTTGATTGTAATCAGTAAAGTTCCAAAATACTTCAATTTCGAAACCAGAAGTTCCACATTGAGAAAAAAAAAAATAGAGGGCCCAAAGTGAGATTAGGGCACAAACTTAGGGTGCAAATTGGACCTTTTCCCAGTGCACATATATATAGATGTGTTTGATAGATAATAGTGTTTGATGTTAGTACATCTATTTAATAAATAGAATTCCTATAATATACAAATTGCTTAAATGTGGAATAAAAAATAATTTTTTTCCGAAAACATGATTTTTTATTAAAATATTATGAATTTTAATAATTCAACACATAAATTTTTATGGAACTTTTAGAATTTGTAGTATTAGATTATATATAATGGTGTTTTAGTTAGAAAATAATACTAAAAAACTATAATAAATATTTTATTTTAATAAAAATCATGATTTTTAAGAATTTGATACATTATATTTTAGGGTGAATACTCAAATATGAAAATAGACACTTATCAAATTTTTGAATTAATAACTTTAAGGCTCAACATTTAATATATACTAGGCAATAAGTCACGCTATGTGCTATTAAATTATATATATAAAATAAAATTATTACAATATATATATATATATATATATATATATATATTTGAAAAATAAGAATAATTGCAATTTTTCTAACAAATGTGTGAATAAAATGGATGGAGAACTTCAACGTACATAAAATGTATAAAATTTCACATGCCAAAGTTTGAACTTAATTACAGAAAACATTTATTGCAGGTGCTCAACATAAAATTCTCCATATTCTTAGCCATCAAAATGAATTATACTTGCCTAACTTCAACAACAATGACATTTTCAAATACATTACTGCTAAACCAATTTGTTTGTAGAGAGAGATGTATCTCATCTTAGACATATGCAATTAAAACTTTAGCTCTGTGTTTAACAAATGGTCTTGCATTGCTCTCTCCTAGTCCCATTCCTTCAAGCCTGCTGCAACAAAAAAAAAATGCAAAAATAATAAGGAAAAATTGCAAATTTCTCCCCGTATATTGGCCTATTACACTACTTCATCCATGACATTTTAAAAATATTTATTCATTCTTGTATTGCTTCATCCCTAATAAAAGGACTAATGAATTCTATTTTTAATAAAATATAAGGATGAAAAAATATTTTTAAAATGTCACGGATGAAGCAATATAATAGGTCAAAATATAGAAAAAATTGCAATTATGCCAAATAATAAATTAGATAAATAGTTCGTCATAAGGTTTTCATTTGATTAATTATCAATCACTAGTAATTAAAAGTCGTTTTAGATATGTATATACCTCTCTTTGGTAAGGATTTCACTGACCATCTCATAATATGGATGCAGTAAATGGGGAGGATTTGGAATAATGAGAAAGAATCATCATTTAGATAATTAAACAATAGAGCAAAATTGATGGATGAAAAGCTATATAATAAAAATTTAATTAGAGTACCTCAAAAGTGGAGGTGTCAATGAACAAATAAAGAAAGAGATAAAGAAAATATAACTGCCAAAGGCTAGAAAATACAAGTGATGCATAGAAAAATAAGCACATACACAATAATCTATTCATATGAAAGCCTTTGTTGCAACTTTATTTCAATACAAAAGCTTCTTATACAAGAGCAATGAAGCAAGCTAAACTACACTATAGCTATGGATATATGAACTCAAATTCTGTCACAGAAAACCATAGCGCTCTTTGTGGAAGAGGATAGGCGTCTCCACATCAACTTCAACTTATCTTTCTCTGAAGGAATTATTAGTTGTCTTTCTTCAAACTGTCCCTAGAATTAGTGTCAAGTTTCGCGTAAGATGAACACCAATAGAGGATAACAGCACCAGAAAAAATAACAGCAACCATCATCAAACGAAAATCACCCACTCCAAAATAAAATAGGCTCTGCATTAGCACTCCAAACACAAGATTGTGAATGACTTTCTCTGAAATATGATATATGAGTTGTATTGGAGGTATTAAGAATTTATATAAATTGAATAACCTAAAAAACAAATCATTGAAACATTTAAATAAACACCATGAGTGTAATCAAATACATCAACTAAACCACTTAAAAAGGACTCACCGGGTGAAATTCCATCAAAACCATAAAGTTCATTCATAATTGTGGACTTTCCAACTCCCGATGGTCCAATCACACCGACCATCGTGAAATCTGTATTCTCCATCAGAAACCACACAATTTTAAAAAACAAAAATTCACAAGCTTTTTTTCAATCAAATTAAAGTTTCAAGGAAAATCTACATCAAATTTAGTTTATAAGTAGGAGAAAACAGGGAGAAAGCGATCAATGTGAAATTCCCAATAATTAGAGAGAAGATTTAGAGAGCTGATTGCAGGTAAGCGAGACCTGTGCAACACCATTTTATCTTCGGAACCTGGTCGTCCGAATTTGCCAATTGCTAGACCAATAGTGATGATTCTGGGCTTTGCCAATCGTATTTTAGGAGCTGAGGATGTCAGTGATGGACTCGAAGAGCCAATAGAGCCAGCCATCGAATAGAAGTTCGATTTTTTTTCAGGCGAGGAATTTGATTGTTTGGTTGCTTAAAAGCTTAGCTCTTTCTTATACCTCTGCTGCTCTGCTAATGGAAGTAAATGCAATTGCAGAAAACATATAAGTTACACAAAAGAAGAGGAAAAGGTTAAGTGAAGTGGTGCAAGCAATATGGTTAATTGAAAAGATGAATAAAAGTATTGACAACTCGGCGTTGGAAAGCAGCTCAAATGGCACACATAACACCAAATGACAATTCGGCTATTTTCAACCACTGCTCCATTTTGTAACTGAAACCAAACCACCAAATATTGAAAGTACCCAACAACACAATAAAAACAACAGTACATACCACCTATGATACTTGCAACTAAAACTATTAGGTAGCACAAGAGAAATTATAATGTAACACTGGTTTTGCTTGTCATTATTTGACATGGAAGACAAACGAATTGTATTGTAACACCTATTACAATTAAAAAGGAAAGAAATAATTGATTTTAATTTAGACATTTTAATTTATGCCCATTTATCTTATTTTCACGGAGGCCTAAGTTTTTCAGGCCTGCAACAGTTGTTATACATAAACAAACTATTCAACTTTCTCTTCTCTATTCAAAAAAAAATTCAGCATTTTGAGAAACCACTTTTTGGAAGGAAACTTAGCACCGAATCAACATTTTGAGAAACCACTTTCAGTAAGAAAATTTAGCACTGAATCAACATTTTGAGGTTTCTTCACATACTTGGTAGTTAAAAATAACACTTTTGTAACTTTAGGTTTAGATTATGAGGATTTTGAAGTGTAAAAGGCTATATATGTGGTGTTGTTTGTAATAGAAAATATAAAATCAATTGCAAAATTTAACTCCCAATAAAAAGAGAACCAGAGCTTTCTAAATCAAGGTCAAGAAGCCTGTATTGTCCAGAAATTGGAATCAAAAAACAAGTTTAGAAAACTTTAGCAGTAGAAATTGTTGCTTCAACTCCAGCAGAATAATGAATTTTGTTTTGTCGCTAGTCCAAATTTTGTCACTTCCGTCTTGATTTTTTTATTTTTTTTGTTTTTGAATAGAAGAGAGAAAGCTGAAGTTGCAGGCTAGAAAAACCTAGGCTTCCATGAAAACAGGTAAATGGGAACAAGATAAAATGTCTAGGTTAAAATTAATTATTTCTTTCTTTTTTAATTGTAATAGGTGTTATAATAAAATTGGTTTGTCTTTCCATATCATTATTTGACATAGAAAACCTGTATTACAATTTAATTTCTCGGTGGCACAATTCATGAATTTGGTTATTAGATATTTTATATAGATATAGATTTTTTTCAACTCTACAACTAATTTTATATAAAAAATATTATGGTCATAATTAATTATAAAATAATAAAAAAAATTATTAGTTATTTTAATTAAATAACTAATATTTTTAATTAATTTAATTTTTATTAAAAATAACTAATAATAATTAGGAAACACATTTTCAATTATATTAAAATTATATTTTAATTAAAATAATTTTTATTAAAGATAAAATATAAGTTAACCTAATTAAAATGTGAAACATACTTTCAATTAAATTAGAATTATATTTTAATTAATTTAATTTTTATTAGAAATCCAATAGAAGCTAACCTAATTAAAATATGAAATAAACTTTCAATCAAATTAAAATTATATTTTAATTAATTTAATTTTAATTTTATTAGTAAATGACTTAATTATTCAATTTTTATATAATAATGAGTCATGACCTTTTCGTAATTTTATCTGTCTCTCTTTCCCTTCGTACATATATATATATACTAGTAAACACATGAACAAAAATTTTTATATTCGTGATAGTAAATAAATTATTAATTAAATATATATTTTGACATTATTAATATTATTATTACTACTACTACTATTACTACTATTATTAAA
>CATIWM010133237.1:0-20015 GCA_949671775.1 Mallotus repandus | reverse complement strand
ACACATATTTGTTTCCGGTCAATCTTATTTCCTAAACATTAACATAGATTTTTATTAAAAGAGTTTGCAATCTAATTTTCCAAAAATTTCCAAAGTATGCATGCCCAAGCAAAAAAAAAAAAAGTTGATCATTCTTTTCCGTAATCTAGCTTCATGGGATTTTCACTAACAATTGTCTTTATTTTGTTTGGGGTGCATTTTTAATATTAAAAATTATATTAATTAAAACACATATTTGTTTCCGGTCAATCTTATTTCCTAAACATTAACATAGATTTTTATTAAAAGAGTTTGCAATCTAATTTTCCAAAAATTTCCAAAGTATGCATGCCCAAGCAAAAAAAAAAAAAGTTGATCATTCTTTTTCGTATAATAACAACTAGATTTAAGAAAATGAAAATAATATAATACTCAAAAAAATTAAGTTAAATAACTATTAAAACAGCGAATTGAAATTCTCATTACTCAAAAGCGTAATGTTCTTTCAAGAATCACAAAGAAAAACAGGCCAACTTCTACCAAAAAAAACAGGCCAACCTTGACATTCACCATTTCAGAGAAAATCAATTCTACAAGGACACCTACATTCTATATACATACACATGAAACAACTTATATTCTATTGAAGCTCACTGCATGTGAAGGAAGGATAGGATCATTCTTCTTCTGAAGCTTGTGAGTTCTGCAATTACAGAGAACAATAACTTGAAACTGAAAACATATATTATTCAAATAGTAATGTAGTCTAGCATCATCAACCAGAGAAGCTATGATATATCAATCAAACAACAGATGTCATTAAATGCTCTTCCTCTACAATAAATTTTCTAAAATCTGGTGATGCAATCACGTAAAGTTTATGACCTAAAACAAAAACATAACTGATTAATATATGTTTGCAAAACAAAAGTAAGTTGCAAAAAAAATGATATGAAGTTAAGAAAGGTAAAGGTAGATTGATTTTCGTGAAACAATGCGTACGTACCATTTCTGCATGCAATTGTTGGAGTGTGGTGTTAAGGTCCTTGGTCCAATGCCATTTATCCATCTCTTCAGTTAGATACACTCTTTGAAGTTCTGGTGCACTAATAACTTCTCGAGAGAAAATCTTCATCTCAGGACATTGTATCACAATTATTTTTTCTAAAGATGGACATTTAATGGTGCAAGTTGCCGAGGAAAAGATAGTAAGGCTTGTTAAACAATGAAGTGTCAGGCTTTCCAATTTGTTGAAAGTCATCTCAGTCTGTACTTCGTCTTCCTCGTTTGCTATAATTTCTCTCAACATCTTGCAATGTTGTACAACTATTTTAGCAAGATGCACCATGCTTTTGGCAGTTCTAGATGTTACTAACTTCACCAACTTATCACACTTCCACACTTTCAATGTTGTTAGATTGGAGAATGACACAGAAGATGATGCCAAATTTAACAAACTATGGCAATGATATACATCTAGATCTTCTATATTTTGAAGGACTTGCTCTAGTTGAGATTTTTGGCTGCATATAAGTGTCAAATAAGGAAAATGACATAAGCGTAAGGTTCGTATCTGGGCAAAACTCCTTGCATGTTTCTCCTGAATGACAAGTTCATCTGAGAACAGCTCTTCGAAATCGCAAGAATTGAAAATAAGTGTCTCCACATTGGGGAACATGAGAAGGATGTCAAACGGAGAAGATGATGATAAGTTTTTGACATGAAAGTATTGCAACTCAAGTTGTTTTAGAGCGTGAAATGGGCCTGCAGCTGTATCATTGAGATGTCTTGCTCTTCAATGTCAATACTTTTAACTTTGGAATAATCTAGATATCAATTGAAAAAAAAAATGAAAATAGACATAAAAAGATTATTTTTTGTATTTTATGCATCTCAGTGATAATTTTTTTTTGAAGTAATCTCATAGATAAATTAATAATTTTGCTTAAATGATAAAATGTTTTGGTTCTAATTTATGTAAATATATTAAAATGAGTATCTCATTAAATCTCCAAAATAATAATTTTTATAATTTTTGGATCCCAATAAATGTATAAATTAATAACTAATGAAGTTACATTAAAAAATACAAAAATCATAATATTAATAAATTTTACTTAAAAAGTATGTATAATTTTTTTTAAAACAAGCATTAGTTTGAAATACATATTTAATTGTCAAACTAATAGCAATTTGAAAGATATATATTTTTTCTTAAAAGACATTAAAATTTATCTTTACATACATATAAACCATATGTATTATTTTTTTACTTATAAATTATACGCATATTTTATTCAAAAAAAATAATATAAGTATCATTTTAAAATAATAAATATTTATTTATTGTTAAATAAATAATTTTATTAATAAAATAATTTTGATCTCATAATAGTATTATTTTGTAGAGATTTTACAATTATATAATCCCCATTATAAAATATTGAGAATTTTTTGTTTTCGGTTCAATTAACAAGGCATTTTGAGATCCAAAAAAAATGATTTGGATTTCCTGATATTTGTCAAAAAAAAAAAAACGTATAGGAAAAAGAAAGTATTGTCAAAATAGGAGACCTAAACGAAATTTATTTATTAAAAAAATAAAAAGAAGTATTGGATTGATACCTTATCAAAGAAGAAAAGTGGTTGAAATTGAATTTCAAGATCCATTTCATTGATTCCTTCTTTGCTACAACATTCTCAATTGATTCCTTAAAGTTTTTTAAGAAAAAACAACTCTTTTTAAAGTCATTTTTATTATTCAATGGCATCAAGTACTCATATTATGAGCAACATAATTAATAATTAATTGGATACAATAATAAAAATATTTTATACATAGAAATTTTTTCTGTACCAGGTAGCCCTATTATATTTTTATTAATTAACTCCAATTCAAATGTCCAACCTCCACATATAATGTTGATGTTTTGACCCTATGTTATTTTTATTTCTTAAAGGCATGTATAGATTAAAAGTTTAATTCTTCTACCTCCCGAAAAAAATTATAAGTAGAAATAACGAAAAAGTTACCTTCTCTTTTTTGAAATCAACGAATATGAAAAATTAAAAAGTCAAGGAAGAAAAATCAAATTTTGGAATGATTTGAAAGTTAAAATTGAGAAATAAAAAAATTAAATTTTGAAATAATTTGAAAAGTGAGATGTTAAAAAGGAAAAAAACTTTTATTTCAACTTCTATAAAATGTTAAAATTCTGCGATGTCAGGTGAAATACTATTTAATATTTTTCAATATAATATTAAAAAAAATTTAAAAGTCGAGATTTATTATATTTATACATATAGATATTGGATAGAATAATGTCAAATTAGACACAACGATACATCCTAAAAAGTTGTTCTTTAGGCTATTTAGCTGCTGAAATGGAACAAATTTATGAATATACTCTGTAATCTAGCTTCATCGGATTTTCATTGACAATTGTCTTTGTTTTGTTTGGGTGCATTTTTAATATTTTAATTAACACACATATTTATTTCTAGTCAATCTTATTTCCTAAACATCAACATAGATTTTTATTAAAAGAGTTTGCAATCTTATTTTTTCAAAATTTTCCAAAGTATGCATTCTCAAGGAAAAAAAAAAAAGTTGATCATTGATTTTCAATCCTTATGAAAGTTGATCATTGCAAGAAATTTTTAACAATGTCAATTTTTATGAAAATTCAATCCTTGATTTATAAATTTATGATTTTAATATGAAAAACATGAATTCAAATTTGCATAGTTTTGAAAAAATAAATTAAACAAAAATTATTTGCTTATCTCATAGAGCATGTGGGTCAATATCTAATTTATCAATCGTTTATAAATTGACTTTTATAATATATTGCAAAATGAAGGAATGGAAACATTCTAAGTATAAAACATGATTTAATAATTTAAGTGTAGAATAATAATCAATAGATTAAGGAAAATGAAAATAATATAATACTAAAAAAATCTAAATTAAATAACAATTAAAACAGTGAATTCAAATTCTCATTACTCAAAAGCGTAATTTTCTTTCAAGAATCACAAACAAAAAGAGCATAATTCTCATTACTCTGTTAAACCTCTATTAAAATAAAATAAGCATGAAATTATTATATGCAACCCATTCCCATCTCTTCGTTACTACTATGAAACATAAAACAAATTAACTATAAAATATTTTTTTTAACAAAAAACTCCTTTTAAAGTCATGTTTATCATTCAATGGCATCAAGTACTTATATTATGAGCAACGTAATTAACAATTAATTGGATACAACAATAAAAATATTTTTAAAAAATAATATATAGAAAATTTTTGTTAGTTAACTTCAAATTCAAATGGCCAACCTCCACATATAAAGTTGATGTTTTGATATAGATATATATATATCCTAATTAGAAAGTTGAGATATTTTTCTGTTATTTTTATTTCTTAAAAAAATTAATAAAATCTTTTAGAAAAAAATGGATTTGAACTTGGATTCTTTGTTTATAAACAGGCGCATAAATTTTGAAATAAAATTTGCATACCGTATCAAAGGAGAAAAGTGGTTGGAATTGAATCTCAAGTTGGGCCTCCTCCTCTACATGCATTTGTTGCTCTGCTGCCAAAGTCTCTAACATTCCACAGTGGTACACTCTCAAACTTTCAAGGACTGGTGATTGTAAAATATGAATTCCCGGATAAAAGCTCTTTAGATTTCCTAATTCCCAAAATTCCAAAAATTTCAGACTAGGAAACACAAATTTAGGAGTTGCTTCATTTCCTTCCTTCTTTGCTACAATATTCTCCATCCCACAACGGGTAATGTTAAGCATTTCAAGTTTTGGAAGGCCTTCTTCAGCTATTAAAGCAGGGAATGTGCATTTCAAACTTGGACAATTCCGAACACAAATTTCACATAGATTAGGAAAAAACAGAGTTTCCAAAGGATCTTTATTCCATATATGCTTCAGATTTGGGAGATTATCTATGTCCAAAGTCCTCAACTGACTGGCTATGGTTGCCATATTATTTGCTTCTTTTAAATTTTCTGCTACCTGCTCTTGCAGATCAAACACCTCTTCTACTAAATCACAATTTTTTACCACCAAATTCTTGAGATTTTGGAGTCTTTCCAGCATTCTACTTGGAAAAACTTTCAGCAGTCCTTTTCCACCTTCCACTCTTAAATAGCATAGTTTGCAAAATGAATCTGCCTGAAATTGATTGTCCCATATCTTCTCCATGTTATCCATTTTTACTATTTGTAGCTTCTCTAAGATGGGGCATACAACCTGCATTAATAATTTCCCATACTTGCATTAATAATTTCCCATAATTTTCAAGTACAAAGGTATAAATAAAATGCAAAAGAGAATAGAAGGATTAAAGAGGTAGTATACTTCCAAAACGAGCACAATTAGACCATCAGAAACAAGAGAGAGCAATATTAATTGTTGAAAGGTAAACATCATTAGTACATATCAAGAATAGAATAGAAGAGAACCACCTTTTCATTAAATAGCGTACAGTTCACTATTTCAGGATCACCGCGGTCAGCCACATTTGCACTTGCAGGATTGCAGACAAGTGTCCTCAGTTCTGGACAACTTTGTATCCATAGTTCTTTCAGGACAGGACATTCAATCAAATTACAAGCGCAGAATCGGACAACTTTTGGAAGATTTTTTAGCTTTAGGAAGTCCAGTTCACTGAGTACCACTTCAATTTCTTTCCCCAATCCTTCGTAGACTATTATTTCTTCCATCATCTTACAGTCACATATCTCAAGCGTCTTGAGATGCACAATGCTTTTGACCATAGGGAACGATAATAAATATTTCAAATTGTGACAACCATTCACCATCAGACTTGTCAGATTTTGAAAGCAAAAAGGAACTTGAAGATATCTGTCATTCCATATTTGTGCAATTTTAACTGAAGACAATTTTAGGTCCTTCAAGTTTGGGAAAACAATCTACAAATAAAATAATACATTGTCAACGTTGGCATATTGTTTTGACTTTTGATTGCAGAAAAAGCTGTCTTATTTAACTCCTAAAAAAAAAAAACACGCATAGCTAATCAAGATCACAACTAACCTTTGTCTCAATGACTCAATGAGTTGCATTTGCTTCTGCTTCTCCCAGAAATGTGCAAGTAAATGACATTGGACAGTCAGCTATAATCATCTCTTTCAAAGATGGACACTGCACATTACTCCTTCCCGAATAGAAATTTGTTAAACTGGGCAAACTCTCAAGAGTAATAGAGTTGAGCAGAGGAAATATGATCTCTTCCATGATTTTCTCCTGAGCCAACCCCTCTGTGATGATTTCTTCCAACATATCACAATTTTTCACTACTAAGTCTTGGAGTCGCACAAGGCCCAAGCACATCGTACGAGCAAATATATTTCTCAGCCAACCACAGCTATGGATCTCAAGTGTCTTCAAATTGTTAAAGTTGAAGCTCTGTTTAGGAACCTCATTCCAAAGAAGCCTCAATCTTGGGAGATCAACCAAGTGCAACTTACTTAACTTTGACATATACCCAGAAACTCTGTTGGCATTTTGCCGTTCCACAATGCCAAACACTTGTTCAACTGAATCGCAATTTCTGACTTCAAGCTCTTCCAAATTATTCAATAATGGCAGCAGATTGGATGGAATAGAGCAAGTGGAATACACATATTCATCTACCACCAACCTTTTTAAATTGGAGAAGAAACTAATAGGAAGTTGGCCATGCCATACCTCTTTCAGTTCAGGAAATTCAGAGAGTTTCAAATCATGCAAGCCACTGAATCCAATCTACAAAAGCCAAATATAACATCAGCTAGCTTAAAAGTTACATAAGTTTACTGTATATTCTTTCAATGAAAACAACCATTACATGATTTAGAAAACGAAGGAAATCAGATCGCCATTACTATGTAGACTTACCTTTTCTGTGTACAATTGTCTTATGGTGGTATTAAGATCGCCAATCCAACGATGTTTATCTCTTTCTTGATTTAAATATACTCTCTTAAGCTTTGGTGCACTGACTCCCCTAGAAAAAACCTTCATTCTGGGGCACTGTGTCACAATTGCCACTTCCAAAGATGGGAATTTGACAATGTGACATGCAGATGAAGTGAAGCTTGTGAGGCTTCTTAAACAATGAAGCTCCAAACTTACCAATTTGTGAAAAATTATCTCAGTTTGGGATTGGGATTCATCTCCCTCATCTGCCACAATTTTCGTCAACATGTTGCACTTTCTTATGGCCATGTTGGAGAGGTTGACCATACTTTTGGCAGTAAAGGATGATACTAAGTTCTTCAATCCGTTGCATCCCCACACACGTAGTGCCACAAGATTTTGATATAATGCAAAGGATGGCCCTATGTTAACCAATCCATAACAATCCCATACGTCTAGAAATAGAAGATTTGGAAGAACTTGGGCAGGTTGGCAGTCTTGACTCCATATATGCCTCATATTAGGAAGGTCAGCTAGCTGTAAGTATTTTATTTGTGCGCGAGTCTCACCGACACTACCATGTGGAAATAGCACTTTGAAATTGCACTTCCTCAAAGTAAGATTCGACAACTCTTTGAATTTTTGAAGAAAATCAAATAGAAAATTAACTGAATCTTCATCAAAGCGTTGTAGCTGTAGAATTTTGAGTTTGTGAAAGCTGTCTTTTATCATTCTAATGTCCTTGTAATTAAGTCCTAATTCCTCCAAATTGCAAATAATCTGAAAATCCACAACAGAAAACCTATGTGAAATTGATGTTATCATCAACAAAATTTAGCATAAATTAAGAAAAGAAATCAAAATGTTCTTATAATTAGACACAAGATTTAAATAACAGTACTATTGCACTATTCAAAGAATCATTAACACATTATTTTTTCCCCACCATTTCTTTCGAAAATTTTTTTCCCACCATTAGAACATTAACATCATGTAATCAAGAATAATTCTACAAAATCAACCTTTTTCTTATGAGATTAAAAAGAGGCTAATTAACTTATGGAATAAGGGTTAAATTGGACCCTCAACTTTCCCTCGAATTTCACTTTTCATCTTTATTTTCTTTATCCGAATAAGACTTTTTTTTTTTTTCAAACTTAGACTATATTGGACCCTTCTTTAAAGAGTCTTCCAATTAAATCCTATAGGTAAAAAAAAGTATAGTTTTAATTGTAAATTAATAAAAATTATTTTGAATTGATGAAATTTCTGTCAAAATGTATATTTGCAAAGTTTTTAAAAGTTTGTAGAAATATATTTTTTTAAAATTTTAAAAAGTTTGAAAAATTTTATAAACTTAAAGATGTTATAAAAAATTTAAAATTTTACAATCAAATGAGAAATATTTTTAACAAAGTTTAAAAATTTTCGATAAACATTAAAATTTTAAAAATTTTAAACTTTCTAAAGATTTAAATATTTTTATAAATTTTAAAAATTCTACAATCAGTTAATATGCATTTAAAAAATTAAAAATTCTTTATAAGCTTAAAATTTTTAAAATATTTTTATAAATTTTAAAAAATTTATAAATGTTTTTATATGCTAAAAATTTAAATTTTTTTAAAAAAATTTTAAATCAAATGATATAAAATTTATTAAGAAATTTATATTAATTTCTCTTGTTAGTTGAACTAATTTTCATGAAGTAAACATTAAAATTGAATTTTTCTTTAATGTATACTTACAAAAATTTTGTAATAAAAGGTCCAATATAATATAAATTAAAGAAAAAATGTTATTGGGAAAAAAATATAAAGGTCAAATGTGAACTTTAGGTAAAGTTGAGGGTGCAATTTGACCCTTATTCCTTAAATTATCAATAAATTTTCAAAATAAATGTTAGGCTATATATATGAAGCCCTCACCTTTCTAAATGTACATAAGAAAGGTTTTGCTGGCGTCAGTTATAGTTAAAACTCTTACCTTTCTAAATGAAAAAAGTCGTTGTGCAACTTCACTCTTTTGTGGGTTTTCCTGCTTCACCTTTTCCACTCCTTGCGATTCTTGAGTTTCTGAACCAAAAACTTTCAATTTTTCACACCCCTGCACAATAAGGCGTTCTAGCTTCGGACATTCCAAAGTGTGAATTTCTGAGTAAAAATATTTGAGCCTTTCTAATCTCCAAAGAGAAAACTTTTTCAGTTGAGGAAACACAAACTTAGGAGTTTCTTCTTTTTCTTCATCTCGTTCCTCCTTTGCAGTGATTTCCTCGAACCCACACCCACTTGATTTAATAATCTCAAGTTGTGGAAGACCTTGATGAGCCATTGAAAATGGGATGAGGTATTTCAAATTTGGACACTCCACAACATACACTTCTCGTAGTTTATGAAAAGAGATAATTCCGTTAGGATCCCCATTCCAAACATACTTCAAATTTGGGAGAACAAATATGTACAAACGTCTCAATTGGCTGGCATCTGGAACTTGCATTGTTTCTTCTACCTTCACTAATGCACGAAAATCAAACACCTCTTCAAGTAGATCACAGTACTTCACAATCACTTCTTCCACATTTTGCAATCTTCTCTTTAGCATCTCTGACGAAAAGAATTTCAAAAGTGCATCCGCATGTTCTACTCTCACAACTTTTAACTTGCAAAATGAATTTGTTTGGAGATCTTCATGATCATTCCATATCATCTTCAGCTTATGCATTTGCTTGATATGCAATTCCTCCAAATTAGGAAATGATACCTAATTCACAAATATCGTTGAGTTAGTTTTAAAATATTTTAAAGATTAATATTATTATATTTTCTATATGGCTTGCTTTAAAAAAATTAACAAAGTACAAATAAATATTGAGTAAACATTGAGTGTCCAATATAGTGGAAGACTTTTGCTCTTGAAGGTAAAATCCTTTGCTCCCCCCATCAATGGGAGTCTAGAAAATTTAAGTATGGTTTCATAGTATGTGTAAAAAATATCAACACTAACATCTAAAGTGCTAACTATATTTATAATAAAAAGTATCAATTCTAGTATAAAAATAATTAAATAATCAACTCCTTTTCTCCATTATCAAAATTTTTAATACAACTAAATATCAAAAAAATATAGAAATATTTTTAAAACATTTTTTTATGAAATTTTTAATATTTAAAATAAATTTTGTTCAAACAACAATTATACTTTTTAGTAGATTTAATTATTATTAAAAATTCTTTAATATTTTAAAAAATATTTTTTTAATTTAAGATGAAAAAGTGCATTTACCTTTAAATTCATTTAAATAAAAAATAAAAATATCGGTTTTTAATAATTAACTACTTTTTAAAATTGTATAGTACATTTTTAATCGTTATTTAATTAGATTAATTTAATAGAAAATTTCAAATCTAGAAATTTTACTTTTAATTAAAATAGTACAATACATTTTTAAATTATTATTTAATTAGATTAATTTGATATAAAAAAAAAAATTAAATCTAGCAATTTGACTCCACACAAGTTTAGGGATATCGAAAAATTTCAAAAGAAGTTTTTGATATGTATAAAAACAAAAGTTCGAGGGCTTTGTGCAACCCAATTGGAGTGTAAAGGTTTACTGGAATAAAACTTAAAATTTTAAGAATTTAAAATAAGTTTTGCCATTTACCGATTTATGTTTTATTTTCCGGTTTTCTTTATTAAATTCCCATGCATGCATACAACGACTGATGGAAGAAAATGAAAAGCCCTCTCTATAATATTAAAATTTTTAGTAGTCTAGAAGAAGGAGAAGAAAAGCACATATTAAAATATAAAAGGGATAAAAAAATTTGAGAAAAGTGAATTACCTTTTCATCAAAAAGACTTGAGCTCTCTTGTTGATTGGTAACTTGCACATTAGTGCTTTTGGGACTGGAGATAAATATTTGCAAAGAAGGGCAATTTTCTAGTTGCAACTCTTTCAGTGACGGACATTCAATCAAGCTAGCAGTGCAAAATCTTATGAACATTGGAAGAGTTTTAAGTTTTAAAATCTCCAATTTTGGAAAGAACACATTCGTCATATTTTCTTCTCCATTTGCAACTATTATTTCTCCAATGAAATTGCAATCACTTATCTCAAGCTTTTTGAGTTGAGGCAGATATTTAACCATTGAAGATGTGAATAGATAGCTTAAATTCCCACAACCCTCTACGGTCAAGCTTGTTAAGTTTTGAGTGCACAAAGATTCTTCAGTAATATGGTGGCTCCATATGTTCTCCACATTAACTGAGGTTAATTTCAAATCTACCAAATTGGGAAATTGAATCTGCAACCATATAAATAATTTTTGATGAATGAGGCTTCATTAATTTATTCTCTATTATGATTTGTGACATCAAGAATGGTAGATTATTGTACACCAGAACAGTTTTAAGATGGTAACAACCAAAAATTGCAAAGAATTGCTAAGCAGATTAGCAGCAACTAAAAGAAATAAAGAAAAATCATCAATATGTAATTCTTCTAAGAGTAATTTTCATTTTAATTTAATGATTACAGCTACATATATATATGGGTTGGAGGGGGAGGGAGGATTAGAACCGCCAACCTCTATAGTATGCCAAGCCCCATGGGGAGGGTGAAGGACCATCCCATCTAGAGGGGGATGGCAAAATAGATGTAAATGTTTAAAATCTATCAAACTTGAAATTTATGCACGCCTTAACTATACATGCATACTAGGCTTTCAAGACCTAAGTGCACTTCGAAGACAATCAGCCGTTAAATTAGAAAATTTTTGTAGTATGAAAAAGTAAATAAAAGAAAAGAAAAAAAAAGGTTGTAAGCAGGATTGGCATTCTCAATTTTGGCACTTCTTCTTTTTTTTGTTATTAAATTCAGATTTAGATCCTCTTATGTTGAACATGAATATAACCAATCATATTAATACAATCTCAACCATTGAATTCAAAATCAATAGTTGAAATTGAATTATCTAACAATAACCTCCTTTTTTTTTTTAAAATTTAAAATCAATTGAATTTAAAATTAATGGTTGAAATTGTAAATATGATAGATCATGCTCATCTTCAACATGAGAAGATCTGAATTCTTAAATTCATAAATTCCAATCATATTTACCAGAAAAAAAATAATAATAATAAGTAATAGCCTCGCTCTCCAAGCAAATTTGTCTTAAAATGTTCAAGAATGAATGAAATAGAATTAGTGACACATTTAAAATATTTTGTTTAAATATTTTTATCCACTAATGCTCATAAGATTTATCATTTTTAAAATGAATAATTTAGTAAGTAGTTATCCTCTATTATCTACTACTCATAAATTTCAACTATTATGCTCTTACGAATCACACCAAATACATATACCTTTGCTCTATTCCTAAAATGTTGGTCCTAAATTGGGCACTTGATGCAAGCTTTGACTATATTTACTCATGGTTTTTTAAAATTAAAGGTAATATAAAGTCCAAGCCAGCTTCAGCTACCTCACTGATTCAACTTCTAATAGCGCTTGGCCTTTATATGTAGAAATGAATTGACAATTACAATGTAGGCATTAGCTACAAAATTACAAGACACAAGATAGATGCAAAAAAGGCAATATGAATTCTTACCTTGTGATCAAAAAGTAGCATTTTAGTTTCAGATGAGTAGTCCAGATTAGCACTTGCTAGCCTTTGCGAACTTTGAGATATGGCAGGCACCTTCACTTGGGAACAAAAGCCTGTAAACCGAGGTAGATACTCCAATGTCAATACCCGTAATTGTGTCGATTTAGCTATTTGGTCTTTAACACCTTCAGCTTCAGAAACAATATCTTCCAGATTTGCACAAGTATTTACATGGATTTCTTCAAGTTGTGCGAGATCTCTAAACATTAACCAACAGAAAATATTCTTCATTGTATTGCAATTTGTCACTTTTAACTGTTTTAATTTGCTAAAAGACCCAACCATGAGTTGGCCGTAGCATATCTTCTTCAAGTTACTTAAATTGTTTACAATTAAAGACTCCAACCTTGGGAAAGCAATCAAATTGCCCGTCCTCGATCGGTCTACAATATACTGCACATAATGACTATTTCGAACCTGGAGATGTTTCAAACGAGGGAAACCTTCACCATCTAATTCGAAGATCACTGCTTTCACACTCTCTAATTCATCCAAATGTAGATCTTCACTTCTCATTAACAACACCTTAACCTTCTCCAATTCAATGTTTGACTTGAGCCAGAGTTTCAAGGTTTTTGAGGTTTTATATTTACCAAACCAGTCCCACTCTTCTCCAATAAATACTCTGTATCTTTCCAGCTTTTCAGAGAACAAATCTTTGGGCAGCATTTCTGCTTTTGTGATATGCAAGTCGAGAGTGACTAGGTCCGATAGATGCTTCAATTCAGCTAGACTAGCATTCTTTCTTTCATCACCATGTTCTTCACCCTGCCACTGCGTAAAGCTGTTTTCCATGTATAACTCCTCTAACTTTGTCAAGCATGACAAAACACCTGGAGGAATCACTTCAAGGCTTTCGCATTTGCTCAAATCTAGAATTTGCAAACGAGTCAACTTCTCTATTTCTCTAGGCAGCTGAACAATATTGGAGCCAAATAGGCTAAGAACTTGCAATTTATTTAGCTCCCCGATTGCACCTATGTCTCCCAAAACACAATCATCCAGGCACAGTGTTTGAAGATTCTCAAGCAAGCGAAGTGACAAAGGAACTGGAGACAGATACACTTTTGATAAATCTAAAAGTTTCAATTTTTTCATTCTACTGAAAAGATTATCTGGTATTTTGAGCGATGAATCATTATTATACAATAGAAATGAGTGGAGGTTTGGGCATTCAAAAACTTCTGGAAGCTCAGGGATTTTTTTGCAATTTTGCAAAGAGATTGCAGTGCACTGTTCAAATATCTCCTTCTCAGGCCATTTTTCCAACACAGCGCCATATGCTACACTAAAGAAGTGGCGATACCTGAATCCAACAAAGGCTGCAAAACTGTGAACAACATCATGCATTTTGACTTCATCTTCATCATCTCCTTCCAGCAACAGACAAGATCTTTTGAGGTCATTAACCATTTTGAGCAGTCTGTTTCTTGCTGCTTTTACCGTACTGCGTTGGTTAAATAAGCCCAAACCCACACTATATTTCAATAAGTCAAGAATTGATATATAGTGAGGTTCAAGCTGTCCACAGAGTAAGAACAAAGCCTTCGCTTCAGCTCCTAAATTGTTGTAAGTCAACTCGAGGGCCTTAAAACATTGGGCTTCAAGTCCCTCATTATCAAACGATTTCAGCTCTTCCAAGGCATCGATCCATTCACACGACCCCTTATCTCTCAATGCCGACGCGACCGCCACAATTAGAATTGGCAGGCCTGCGCATCGCTCGGCTAATTCAATAGCTATAGGTTGTAGACTAGGATCTTTCAAATCGCCGGCCTTCTTCTCGAATAGCTGCCACGCCTCTTCACGCTGTAAAACATCAAGTCTAAAATTAAAACGTTCTTGAACATCCATCTTCAACAACACATTTAGATCCCTGGATGTCATTAATAGCTTGCATCCTTGATGATCATTAGGAATTCCAATCTCCTCCAAGTAGATTTTTCCCCAGACATCATCAAGAATAACAAGAACTTTCTCTTCCTGTTTCAGTCGGGCACGTAACTGTGTTGCCCTCACTTCAGTTGACTCAACATCAAATGGGAAACCCAACCAGTCAGCAATTTCTTGTTGAATATTGTTGAGGTTGGGATTCTGGGTTACATTTGCTTTGGCCACTACTCTGTAAGTCCCATCTTCCTTGACTCGTGCTGTGACCTGTTTCACCAGCGTAGTTTTACCCACGCCTCCAAGCCCATATGCTCCGATCAACTTCACATCAGGATCCTTCATTGCTTCCAGAATTTTATTCAAAACTTGTTCTCTTGATTGAAAGGCTTCATAATCTTTTGCAAGCTCTAACTTCTGCACAGGGATACGGTGGGAAATCCTGTCAAATTTCTCCTCTCCTCGGACCTCATTTACAGCAGGTAATGCCTCCTTCTTTGCTTTTCTACTGAGCAGGTAGCGAGTCTTCCAATTAGGATTGCAACCGATGAAGCACCCCTTGTTGGTGTTGTCATTATCTTCCTTGAGAACAGTCTCTGCTGCTTCAATAGCCTCGTCTGCACTTCTCAGCCAAATCTTAACAATTTCCTCAACTTCTTCACCTCTGTCTATAGCCTCCTCCACTCGGAGCAGGACACTTCCTTTTTCTGCTTTCAGCATCTCAACTTTAGTTTTGAGGCCTTGGAGGTTGCTGCTGTAGTTCCAAACATAACCAATTTGTCGCCATACGGAATCAACCAAGTGGTTCGTTACATTGCCTACAACAGCGTCTGCCACTGTGGCTTCCATTCTCTTTCTGTTTCTCTTGAAAACACAAGAAACAGAGTAGCAACAGATAAGCAAATAATAACCCAAAGGTTAATGAAAACAAACTAAGCAAAGAAAAGGATAGCAAGAAACAAGCAAAATAATAACAAGACCACCAAATATATATTGTGCTCACCTGTCAAAGAATCATTTCTGAGAATTTGCTCAAAACAAAAAGTAGGCTTTAGTTGTGATGGCTTATAGTTGCTAGTGACTGAATGACATGGGTGAATTATAGTTTCTTTCTTTCTTTCTTTCTTTGATCAAAGAAGCAGATAGAGAGCTTGGTTGAATAGCTTCACTACCAAAGCAAAGCAACTGCCTTGAAAAAAAAAAATTGAAATACAACAACTGCTTGTTGAGTTAACCCACTTTCACTTTTAATTAAACTCATCCGCATTCATCATTTTACTACAAAACCTTTAATTGCATTACAATTTTGTTTTTATCAAACAGGACAATTGATGGCAAAAAGAAACTATAGAAAGTAAGCGGCCAGCAGCACTATGGCTTCCACAGCACATCATATCTAAACAAAAAATGACATTGAATTGTTTATTATTATTATTATTATTATTCAATAATATATTTTTTTAGTCATTGGAAAATAAAATTATTAATTATAAATTCAATAAATATTAGAAATTTTTACTAGATTTATATTTGCCTTTCGATAATTTTATAAGTTATTAGATACAACCTTGAATATTAATCACTAAAATTTTAAAATTTATGGAAAGTGAAATAAAAGATACATACGTAAAATTACAAGTCACACCCAAACTTTCATGTTCTTGTAGTTTGGATACTAAATTTCGATTCGTTTATTATCAATTATCAAACTTCTATTAAAATTTCACCAGTCGGTGATCCATTGGAGTTTTCATGACATGGCAACTGGAGAAAGAATATTTCAAAAAAATTAACCACGTCATCTTCCATCTTACTTAAAATAATACAAAATCAATGTATATATGGTTACCGAATTTTAATTTTATTTCAATTTAAATACTCAATTTCAATTTATATCTTTTTAGTATCAAGTATTCTATTTAAATTAAAATTATAACTTAATTAATTATAATTTTATAAGTAATAATTTTATTTCTAATCATATAAACATTTAACCTTTTAGTACTTTTAATATACAGATAATTTAGATATACTTCATATCTCAAAAAATTATAATATTAAAATTTTAATTTTTTATATTAATAAAAATTAAGAAAGTATTTTAAAATATGTATTCTCACACTTAAAATATTAATAAAATAAAACTATAAAGACTAATAATAAAATCTAGTTAAATGGATAAAATTACTAAATTTTGCATTATTAAAATAATAAAGTTGAGGGATTTAAAAAAAAGTATAGAGACTAAAAATGAACATTCTATTTATATAATTTTTTTAACATCAAACATTCTATTTAAATTAAATTAAATGCACAAGTGACGTTATTATTTAAATATCATATATTGTAAAGTAAACTAAGGTTAGATGGATCATAAATATTTAAATAGAACATCTAATATTGAAAAATATAAATTGAAATTGACAACCAAATTGAAATAAAATTAAAATTTGATGACTGCTCATATTAATTTAAGTGAGGTGAAAGATGATATCATCAACAAATAAAATATTTTTTATTCAGCTCTCATGTAATCAAAACTCCGGCAAGGAACTTACACGTGAAATCTAAATAGAAGCTTGCTAACAGAAAAGAAATAATGTTTCAAAAAAAAATTAATTAATTAATTAAAATTTAGTATTCAAATTGCGTAAAAGTTTGGATAGCACAGTTATATTTAACCCATAAAATCACAAAACCAGCTCCAAAATCCAAAAACAAATGAAGAAAATGAAAAACTAACAGAATGTCAAAGAACTTATAATGAAAGCACTCATCATAAAGTGTCCCAGAAAAAGAAAAATTGAAAAAACTTACCTTATTATTTCTCCTAGTTATCGAACAATCAGTTTCTAATTTTAAGACTCAGCCGAGAATTGATGGACGCTGATCAAGGAATAGGGCTAAACGGTCGCAGGAGAGTGATAAAAGATATAATGAAAAGAGCAGAGAAGCTGAACTTTTTTTTTTTTTTTTTTTTTTTTTTGGGGTTTACCTGAACTCTTCTTTTCAAAGAGAAGAAAGGAAAAATGATTGATGATTCACGCGTTTTGGGTAAATATTTTAGTACAATGTTCAGATGCTTTTTGAATATTCTAAATCTACTTGAGTGTGTGGTCTTATGATATTGTGGACAAAAATGAAAGTGGCAAGTCTACAGTTTAGTATTTTATGAGGAAGTTGCAGGATTTGAGTTAGAAAATTTTATTTGGGTGACAAAAGAATTAAAAATTTAAAGGTTTTAAAAAAAAATTTATATAAAGGGAGTCAACAGATTAAAATATAACATCCTTTTAAAATACTAAATATATAAGGTGTGAGTCTCGGGTAAAAGGGCACGGATCTTAAATCCGAGACCCACAGCTTTGCCTTCCAATAATCTGGCCACCGGATCAAATTTTGGGGCATATTTTAGTCTATTAACTCTCTTTATTTCCTTCATCAATTATATTTGATCATTATCTTGTAGAAAAGGGCCCAAAAATCAAATTCCTTTTCTAATAACGAAATTAATTTAAAATTTATCAAAAATTAAAATTAAATTAAGAGTTTAAAGGATCAAAATGTAACATTGAAAAAAAAAAAGTAAAATAGAGATTGTAATCTTTTAGTTGGTTGTCCTTAATCAATTGTATTTGCTTTCACATTATTGACTTTTAAAAAAAAAGGAAAAAGCCGTTTAAAAATTCATCAATTTTCATAAATTTTATATTATATTCACTTTTTTATACTTAATTTAATTGAAATTTCTTTTAAATAACTTTAAAAATGTTGAATTGAACACTAAAAAGTGAAAATTTTAATTTTTAATTATTGCAAATTAATAAATAATTGGATTTTTATAGTGAATCAAACAGATTAATGAATTTATTAAAATTTTAACTTTAATTTTAATTCTAAAGTGTTGATAGAAATATGTGTAAATATTAAAAAACTAGTCATTTTTAAAACTTTAATATTAAAACAATTAAGAAAATAAAAATTTAAATTGTCAATAATGAGTTCCATCCCATGGCTTCCCTCTCCCCTACTAATCTATTCTCAACCCAAAAGCTGAGGGGAAATTTTTTAAGAAAACACCCTCAAGGAGGGGATAAAGAAGCCCAAGGCAAACTGAATTTTTTAATTTTCAAAAAAAAAAAAAATTCTTTGCTTGATATATTTATGCATCTTGAAATGCATAAGTAAATTGAGAAAAAAAGGTTTCAAAAATAATTAATATCTCATTTTAATTTTGAATGAAGTGATGAAGAAAATAATGATGGTAAATATTATATATCATCAAAGGTTAAACTTTTGAAGACTTCATTTACACAATTGTTCGTCAATGCAAATTTTGAAGACTTTTGTTAGTTTTTTTTTAAAAAAAATGATTATTATGCTATTATTTTAATATGTGTTTTCTCTAACTCCATTACATATAATTTATAGCATTTATCTCAAAGTTTATATTTGAATAACAATGAAAATTGATAAAATTATTTTTAAAATATACATTTATAATTTTTTAAAAATTTTTTAGTTTATAAAAATTAATTATTAATATTTCTTAAAAAATTTTAAATAAGTTAAAAATAATTTCTATAGAACTAAAAATTTTACAATCAATCCATATACTTTTAATTAAAAGAATTAAAAATTTTCTATACTAAAAAAATTTATTTTAAAAATTAAAAAATAAATTTATTTAGATCTACAAAAATTTAAAATGAATAATTTTTAGATCTATAAATAAAATTTTAACTTTTTTTAAATTTTTTAAAAAATATAAAAAATAAATAAAAGTAAATATTAGGGATTAGATGTAATAAGATTATAGAAAATACATATTAAAATAAAAATATTATGATCATTTTTTATAAAAAAATTAACAAAAGTTTTTAAATATTGTTATTTAAAACTTTAGAAAGATAAATACTTAATTTTAAAATAAAAAGTCCTAAAATATTAATTAGGCTTTATCATAGGAAGTAAAAGTAATTTGCTCATTATTTAATTTGTGTATTGATGGTTGTGCTTTGTGTTAATTTGTCACCTAGTGGTGTTTTTTTTTTTTTTTTTTTGTGGTTACTGTCTGTAGATTCATTCCCATGGCGCTGTTTGTTTGCTGCGGCTATATATTTTTATTGCTTTTTCCAAAAATTATTATTATAATTATTTTTTGTCAGTTCCAAAAATTATTTAGTATAGTCATTTTCTGCAATGGATTAGCAGATTTGTGTGGTTCTGGTTTAAAGAAAGAGTGATGGTACAGAAAAAAGTGGAAAAAAAAAAGACAATATGCTATTAAATGGGCAAATTGGGTGGAAGATTGGAGACACGTAGTCATGCCCTGCCCAAAAATATCTTGAAACATAAACAAGATAATAATGCAGTTTTTATGGTGATGTTAGGATGGTATAACCTAACCAATGGGATGAAGAAGAGATTGAGAATCAAAGGAGAAAGAAAGAGAAGATTTAGGAGAAAGAGTAAAGAAGAAGAAGAAGAAAATAGAAACAGAGAAGAGAGAACATAGAGAGAAAAGTA
>CATIWM010133186.1:0-15328 GCA_949671775.1 Mallotus repandus | reverse complement strand
ATAAATAGGAACCATCAATCATTCCTAGTTTATGCCTAATGAAATTCAATCTCTCTCCATTGAGAGGTTTGGTGAAGCTATCATCAAGTTGATTATTTGTACCAATAAATTCAAGAGAGATATCACCAATTTGAACATGATCATGTAAGAAATGATGTCTAATGTCTATATGCTTTATTATTGAATGCTAAATGGGGTTCTTGCTAAGGTTTATAGCACTTGTATTATCACATTTGATTGGAATTTGATCAATGTGAATGTCATAGTCCATTAATTGTTGTTTTTGCCATAAAACTTGTGAATAACAAAGACTAGCTGCTATATATTCGGCTTCAACAGTGACAAGGCAACTGAAACTTATTTTTTGCTAAACCAAGAAATTAAACATTATCTTAAAAATTAACAAGTTTTGGAAGTGCTCTTTCTATCTAATAAACTACCAATAAAGTCTATATTCGAATAACTAATTAATTAAGTCAAAGGATGAACTCCTAGGATACAAAAGTAATAAATGCAAACTTCCACCTAGATATTTGAAAATTCTTTTGATTGCATTAAAATGAGACTCTTTAGGACTAGACTGAAACCTAACACAAAAGCAAGTAGCAAACATTATATCAGGCTACTAGTAATTAAATAAAGAAGGGATCCAAACATACCTCTAAATCATTTTTCATCAACCGACTTGCCATTCTCATCCTTGTTGAGTTTGGTGGTGGAACTCATTGGAGTTTTGGTTGTCTTAACTCCATCCAATCCAAACTTCTTGAGAATGTCTATAGCATATTTGGTTTGATTTATGAAAATCCCATCTTTGCATTGCCTGATTTGAAGTCCAATGAAGAATTTAAGCTCACCTATCACTAATTTCAAATTCTCCGTACATTAACTTAGAGAATTCCTCACATAAGTAATGGTTAGTAGCACCAAAAATAATATCGTTAACATAAATTTGAACAATTAATAAATCATGATTAGATTTCTTTATGAAAAGAGTTGTATCAACTTTTCCTTTAGAGAATGCTTTCTCTAATAAGAAGTTGCTCAATCTTTCATACTAAGCTCTTGGAGCTTGTTTCAATCCATACAATGCTTTTGAAAGTTTAAATACATGATTTGAAAAGTCAAAGCTTTCAAAACCTAGACGTTGTTTGACATAAACTTTTTCTTCAATAAAGCCATTTAAAAATGCACTTTTAACTTCCATTTGATAAAGTTTAAAATCCATGAATGATGCAAATGCAAGTAGTATTCTAATAGCTTCTAACCTTATAACGGAGGTAAAGGTCTCATCATAATTAATGCCTTCTTCTTGATTATAACATTTAGCTACTAGTCTACCTTTGTTCATAGTTATGACACTTTGGTCATTCATCTTCTTTCTAAACACCCATTTGGTGCCTATAATATGATGATGTTTCGGTTTATGAACCAAAGTCCAAACTTTGTTTATCTCAAATTGATTTAACTCTTCTTGCATAGCAAGGACCCAAAATTCATCACTCAAAGCATCATAAATATTTTTAGGTTCAATTTAAGAAATAAAGGCCAAATTAACAGTAGACTTAAGTTGAGATCTAGTTGTTACCCCTTTTGTAGTATCACCAATGATGAGCTCTTGAGGATGTGCGTTCTTGAATTGCCAATCTTTTGGAAGATCATCCTTTAAGGTAGGTTGAGGCGTTTCCTCATTTTCTTCCATGCTAGGATCCTCAATTTCTAGAGAATTGCTAGTATTTTCATCTTGAACATTTATATCCACTCGTTCACCTATATCATCATCAACCCTACAAATATCCTTTCTAGGATCAAGTGAGTTTGATTCATCAAACACAATATGCATGTACTCCTCTACTACAAGAGTTCTTTTATTAAAAACTTTACATGCTTTACTAAAGGTGGAATAGTTTAGGAAAATTCCTTCATCAGCTTTAGAGTCAAATTTCCCAAGATTATCCTTGGTGTTTAATATAAAGCACTTGCATCCAAATGCTCTTAGATATAGGATTCTGGGTTTTCTATTGTTCTAAAGCTCATAAGATGTTTTATTTAAAAATGGTCTTTGGAAAACTCTATTTACAATGTAATAAGATATGTTAACGACTTCCGCCTAAAAGTATAGAGGCAAATTATACTCGTGGAGCATTATTCATGCCATTTCCACTGGAGTTCAATTTTTCCTTTCAACTACTCCATTTTGTTGAGGAGTTCTAGGAGATGAAATTGTATGTGAAATACCATTTTCATTATAAAAGGTTTTGAAAAATTTATTTTCAAATTCGGTTCCGTGATCACTTCTAATAGAAGAAATATAAAAACTTTTTTCTTTTTGAACTCATTGTACAAAATTTTTGAAAGCATTAAAAGCATCATTCTTATGAGCAAGAAAACACACCCAAGTATATCTAGAGTAATCATCAAACAATATATATGTATAGTACATTCTATTGAGACTAGCAACTCTAGTTGGTCCAAATAAATCCATATGTATAAGTTCAAGTGGCCTAGAGGTTGACGTAACATTTTTTAGCTTAAATGAGGACTTGGATTGTTTTCCCTTTTAACAAGCACCAAAATGTTTATCCTTAGTGAATTCAAGTTTCGGTAGTCCAATCACAAGTTCATGTTTACAAAGATCATTTAAAAGCTGAAAATTTACATGTCCTAACCTTCTATGCCATGTCCATATGTCATGGGAAATAGACATCAAGCATTTAATGTCTTTGTTGTTAATTTTATTCACATCAATAACATAGATATTGACAACTCTTTCACCACTAAAAATTACTTTATCTTTATTGAGACTGCTAACAAAGCAATTCTTAGGATAGAAAGTGACCTTATTTCCCATATCACATAATTAACTTGTACTAAGCAAATTGTGTTTAAAACCATCAAAAAGAAATACATGATGTATAGATAAGGATTGAAGATTACTGATTTCTCTAATGTTAATAATCTTTACTTTTGCGTTGTCCCCGAAAGTGACATGTCCTCTATCTATAACATTAAGCTTGTTGAATTGATCTTCCTCTCCTATCATGTGTCTTGAACATCCACTAACAAGAAACCAATTGCTTTTTGCTTTTGTGAACTTCAAGCACACTTACAAAATATTATTCAAACATTCTTTTAAACCCAAACCTGAATTGGTCTAGGTTTATTAGTCTCAAATTAATCTGAAGGTAGCAGCTACAAATGTAGTATTCTATAGAAACATACATTGCTAGAATGATCCTTGGTCATGCAATAAAAATATTCAACATTTGTAAATTTATTTCTTATAAGAGAATATGATTTCCTAGTATAAGAAACATACCTTGTGTGTTGTGGTAGTGAATGCTTCTAATAACTCTTTTGACTCATAGTGTGAGACATATATTGACAATGATAATGTGTATTTTGATAGGTTTGTGCATCATCTTTATGTGCATTATGTTGTGAAGCATGCATATTATAATTATGTCCAGTGCACATGTAAGCATGTTTGGGCTGAGGTCTTCTAGCTTGAACCTTACCTCTTTATGTCAATGGAGGTTGAATTTTATGATACTTTCCTTTGCCTATAGACACATGAGACTTATTAGCTTTAAAAGCTTGAGTCTCAATTGGTTTTGAAGTCCAGGGAGTAAAATCACATGATGCTTAAACAAAATTGATATGAGATGATGATGATGAAGGCATTCCATTTTTATATCTAATTCCATGGGTATCTCCATGAAAGTTTTGGGAATCGAGAAGACTATTTAGAGTTTCCTTCCCCTTTTTGAATTTGGAAATGGAATCCTTTAATTCTAACATCTCCTTAGAAAGCTTAATATTGGTTTTCTTAAGTTCATCTTCAAAGGAATTTAAGCATTCCAAATCACTTACAAGTTTTTTATTTACTTGAACAAGATTGGAGAAATCAATTTTTAAAGCTTCAAATTCCTTAGACATGTTAGGTAACTCATACTTGTAAAGCTTCTTCTTAGAAAGTAAGCTTTTGCAATAGAGCTCTCATTATCATCATCATCATCATCATCATCACAATATTCATCACAATCATTATGAGAGGAATGAGAAGTAGAGAGTACCGCATTTTCATCTTCAAGAGCCATGAAGCAAAGGTTGGCCAGTTCTTGTTGTTCCTCTTCCTTCTCATATTCGAAGGAGCCATTCCAAGTAGCTTTGAAGGCCTTCTTCCTATCCTTTATTTCCTTGTTCTTGAATTTTAGTTTGGGACTTTCACTTTGAATGTGACCCGGTTTCTTGCATTCATATCAAGAACCTCTTTAGTTTTCTTTTTACCTTCTCCTTCATACTTCTTATTGAAGTTTCTTGTTCTTGAGGGGTTTTTCTTTCTTAAGAATTTATTAAAGTTTCTTATGAGCATGGAAATATCACCATCTTCATCACTAGAATCTTCAATGCTTTCCTCTTCACTATTATCTTATGAAGCTTTTAAAGTCATGCTTTTCTTCTTCTCTTCTTCTCTTCCTTTTCTTTACCTCTTTGCTTAATTGTAAGCTCATGGGTGAGAATCTTTCCAATAAGCACATCGGTTGAGAGAGTTGAGAGGTCTTGAGCTTCCTTAACTGAAGTAACCCGAGATTCCTAATCTTTCTTAGGTAGGATTCTTAGAATCTTGTTGTTTACATCTTTTTTGGAGAAATATTTTCCAAGTTACTTAAGGGAAGTGAGAAGAGCACTGAGACGGTTTGTCATTATCATGTGGCTTCATTTTGAAGAATTCATACTCATACATGTGAAGTTGAACCTTCTTGTTTCTAACTTGTACATTTCCTTCATAGTGATTTTCCAAAGCTCCCAATTTTCCTTGGATGAGATACAACGTTGAAGCTTAACACTTTCTTCTCTTGTCATAGAGGAGACTATAGTGATCATAGCCTTTTTATTCTTGCAATTTTCTTCCTTTTCTTTATTGTTTCATTCACTCACTACAAGAAAAAGTGGAATTAGGGACGATTTATTTTTGCAACGTACCAAAATTTGTCGCTAAAAGTCTATGTTTTGAGATGTTTTATTAAAATTGTCTCTAAAAGTGCTCACAAGTTCCCTCCCCTACCAAACATGTTCCCTCTAAAACAAAATCATCCCAAAAAATGCTTGCAATATTGTATTAACTTTTATTAATGATACAGTTGATGACATTTTTGAAAAACGTCTCTAATATTAAGCTATAAAGATGTTTCATAAAATTGTCTCTAAATAATTTAATTTTTTATTTTTATTTCAATTTAAAAATTATATCTAAAAATACTATCACTTATTATAATTTGAAGAAAAAATTATCTTTAAAAAACTAAATCATTATTACTCTATATTATATTTCTAATATTTTTAATCAATTAATTTATTTAGAAACATTTTATTTTATGTCTCTAATACCTATCAAACCCAATCAACCCATTTTAGTTCTTTCTTTTCATCACAGTTGCCCCACCCCCACCTTTTGTTTCTTCTTTTTTCCTATCTTCCTTCTCATTCATCTTCTCCACTTTCTTTCCTTCACTTCCTTTTGTCACACTCTGTTTCATATAGCCTGAGGTGGACGGTTAGTATCTCATATCGTCTCACATAGCCCGAGATAGACACTCAAGCTTACTCTTTTACACTTTTTAAATCATCTTTAATAAAATTTAATAAACTTAATACTTAAATTTTTGTTTAAGTATAAGTATTTATATAGACATAAGTCAAATTCACATTAAAATAATAGTAAAGATTACATTAAAAATAATTTAATGTACAATATATAATAACATGTCCACAAAAGTTTTAAACTTAAAATATACAATATTATGACCATTAAAATGAGATGAACACCAGAGCAAGGTTATTAGGCCGACCTTAATAATCTATCTATAGAACCCCCCTTGAGTCATGGGTCCACACTATCAAGCCCAGCTATTTGAAAAGATTTTGAAGACAGAGGAAAATGAGTACAAAAATACTCAGTGAATAGATATTACAAGCATGAAATAATTTATCTTAATTAAACATAATAAACACCTTAAATCCAAAATACTAGAGTATTCATAACCAAATTATAATTCATTTTAAACATCAAATCCAATCTTGCTTTCAAACATATTCAAAGCTTAATCAAAATATCATTCACTTAAAACATTAAATCAATACTTGCTTTCAAACTTGTGCAAACTCAGCCAAGTCAAACACATGCTTTTACAATATCATTATAAACTTTCATATGTATTAACCAACCCTGTAGCAACATCACAACCCGGCCATAACATATAGGCCATCACAAACTCACTCTCAAGGCACACTTGAAGGCTAACCCTTCGACTACATTAGCAGGGAACAACCCTTCTCCCTTCACCATTCTTCAATCAAGTGCCCTGTTGTTTATTACGCAATAACAACCATCACAAATCTCAAATGTGCATATATCATATTAGTACATTCAACAACTCGCATAGGGTGGTAATACATAAAACCAAATGCCATTTTCATTGATAATCAATCAAAATATTAATATCATATTGTAGTTCCATAAAACATTCCAAAATCAAATAATCTCTTTTCATAATTTCAACCAATGAAACCAAGTCAATTACAAATTCAATTAAATCATCAAGTAAATAAAATATTCTCAAATCAAATTACAAAACAAGGCATAGACTAGTAACACATTTAACTTATAAACTTGAAATCATTATAGTTTCAAAACTTGAAACTTATACAAGCATTTCAATTAGCAACAAACTGATCTAAAAAAACTCAAACATATCAATTCAAGTTCATGAAAAAAAAACCAAAAATCTCATTTTATTGTTGTATAAAAAGAGTTAAAGGGCTTGAACATCTACTCACAAATACAACCCATAACACACACAAACTCAGTTCACCAAATTTGCTTAACTTACGCCTGCACTTCCCTTTCCTTTTTCAGCAACTAAAAAATACAATTTAATTTATAAATCATCAATATGATAATCTCACATGCCACTCTAAACATGCTGCCCCCAAATGATATGTATAAAATGCAATTAAGCTTAATTTTACAAATCAGCTTCATTGACTCTAAAATAGCTATTTTCAAGCAAAAATTAGAAAAATCACTTTGACCTATATAAAAGGAATTTTAACCTCAAATTTTAAATAGATTTAGATATATATATGTCTAGTATTTTAAATAAAAATTTCACTTCAATTTCTCAACTATTAAAGGGGTTAAAGATAGTTCAACATAATCAACTTCAATAATCCTGGCAGACAGAGCAACTAAAAGTATGACCTCAATTGACCATTTTAAAGATGGAATAAGCTGAATTAAAAACTAAAAAGTTTTAGATAAATATTTTAAGTTTACCCAGAATCAAACATAACTTAATTTGGAGTTTCCTAGTTTAAGATATACCAGAAATATCGAGACTAGTTCTTAACTCATGAACTCTATAAACCTAGTTTACAAACTAACTTTGAAATTTTTTTGGGACTTATAGAAAATGAATTTTGAGCTGAAATTTGAATAATATTAGATATATATGTCTATAATATTCTGTAAAAGTTTCACTTAATTTAGAAAACTATAGAGTGAGTTATAAGCACCTGAACACAACTAGGTCAACATGCATAATAGAATGACTATTAAAATGTTTCTCAATTTCGAACAAACTTATAGACTGAATCAGATCAAGCTCAAAGAGAAACATTTTTAGATAACTATTCCAAGTTTCCAAATAATCAAATAAAACTCAATTTGGAGCTCTCTATCTCAAGTTATGATTGAAACACTGAGACTATTAAACCAGACCTCTAAAACCCGAATTCTGCATGTTATGAATCCTAATCCAAATCAATCAAAACAAGTAAATTACTTACCAATTGGATCAATACAGCATTTAAGTATGATAATTGATGGCCTAAAATGACTTTAACCTTCCAAAAATTAGCTTGTAAAAATCAGCTTCACTTGAAGAATTCTTAACTCTCTTTAGCCCTCTCTCTTTTCCTCTCATTTTCTTTTCTTTTCTTCTCACTTTTCCTTAACAATGAAGTATGCTCCCTAAGCCACGACTTTAAAGAATAATCTAGACCCAATTTAGATAGATTTGTCATAAAATATTCACTAAAGCCCTTAATGAAATGACTTTGTAACCTATGAAACCTCGAGCTTTCAATTATGCATTTTAGCACTACTATTTGTTGCAATTGAGTCCAAATCATTATAAAATTTTTAATTCTCATCCTTTACTTCATTTTTATTTCAAATCCCTTTTATTCTCAAAATTTTACTCATTTTGAGTGACATCAAAATTCTAAAATTCTCACTCTTTGATCGAGTACAAATCACGGTTAATCCGATACACCAACTTGACTACAGTTACTAGCTTATACTTAAATTCTATCAACATGTATGTAAATGCAATGTCTAATGAATGCAAATTTACTTAGAGTTAGGATACAGATGTGACACCTTCATCTTCTTTACTATTGGTTCAAGAGACTTTCCACTCGATGATAATCACTCTGAGATTAAAGAGACTAAAAGTCTCAACACTATCGGGACTGCTCTAAAAACCCTTGAGGATCTGCCAAAGTTCTTCCATGTATGTTACAATTTTTTCTTTTAGGGTTTCATCTTATTTTTAATTTTTCTTTTCTAAAATTTTTGTTTTCTTCTTTTGTTCCTCTTTGATATGGTTATCGCGATGCTACAATCATCTGGCAGCCCTCAGAATGGATTACTGCTCCTATTTCTTCTCTAAAGATTTAAAAGCCCACACCACGCGCTATTCTTGGTTTCTCTATTGGACTCCATCGCTAACTGCCATGGTAGACGAGGTAAACCCTTACCTTCTTTTGAGTTTCTTTTTTTTTATTTCATTTAATTCCAATTAAAAATTAAAATTTCTAAGGATCTTTGATGCTGATTTTGATTCAATTTATTTATTGTTCTTTTATCTTTTATTTCTTTATTAGTGAACTTATCATTTCATAGTGTGTGTTTTTCAATTTTCATTTTAGATTAAAAGTTTAAAATGCATTGTTAGTTATTGGTGTTATTTTTGCATGATCCGAAGGTGCTTGGAAAAAAAACAAACTAAGATTTAGTGAGGTTACTGGAATTAGTTTTCAAGTGATATAGCTCTTGTAAATATTAGTAATTTTGGCCATTGTGACTTTATTGTTTATAAGACAATGTTCAGTGATGAAGTTGGAACAAATTACATCTCAATGACCATGTTATAGTGATCAATTCATGCTAGCTAATTTGATTTAATGATATGAAATTGAGTTTTAGTTGGATAGATAGCTGCCTAAATTTATATCCTTACTTTATTACAAAGAATTTTAACTTTCAAGTTACAATTAGCTTGGCTTTAGTTTCTTTTAATTGAGGATCAAACTGTTGGCATATTTTAATGATTCTACAATTGTTCAGTTTCTCATGCTATTAGTTGCTTAAATATGATTTCAAAATGGTTTTAATTTTTCAATCTGATTTCATGTAATTTGTAGGTGAATGAGGCTTAGCATGGTCCTTTATATTATCAGCTTATTGCGATGATGACAACTTGTATTCTCCCCTAAGAATGTGATTTAATTCATAACAAATGGCTAAAGACAAGGATTCTTTCTATGTTAGGTAAGAATTCTTGATGCTTATATAATGATGGAATGATTCTTTTGAGTACTTGTTTGCATCTATTGTTTTAATTTTGGTTTGATTTGATTTTAGTAATGCCTTTAAAGTTATGAACTCAAGAACAAAATTAAGATTATCATGCCATTTTTCAGGTCAGTTAGTTATTCTTCTTCATTTGTTAATTTTTTATTTTAAATCACTACCTAGAATCATTTTTATGTATTTGTCATTGATTTCTGTAATTTTTTAGTGTGCAGTCAAAGAATTCTTAATGTAAGATATGAATTTACAGTCTACATTAGTAAAACAAAAGCCAAATTTATACAGATTAAAAAGGCAGGTTTCTATTTATTTCATAAGCAGCTCTATTACTCTCATAAATATATAAATCATTTGTGTTTGTTTTTTTTTTTGGTTTGTTAAAGAGAAAGAAAATCTCTCTCTTTTTTTTTGGTTCTTTGAAGATATGAAGAGATGAAGTCCAAGGAGAGTGAGTGGATTGGGACTAACTTCTTGTTCTTGGGCCATAAAACACTCTCTGCTTAGCTCAAATACTTGTATAATATATTATAAATTTTTTTTATAAGGTGCTTTTATCTTTTCCCTTTGGTATTCCATCAATTGCTTTCAATTGCTAACTGTCACCCATGATTAAAAATGATGTTTTACAGCTGTAAATATGCATTTGACATGCTATACTTGTTATGTAGATTGAAGAAAAATAAATTTGAGTTTCTCTTGTACATGTAACAATATGTAATGTTACTTCCAGCTCTTGCTCTATTTTTTTTTTTTGCTCTTTTGGCTGATTCCATATATGTTTTCTTCTCTTTTTTAAATAAACTTTTATTTCTTCAAGGCTATACCACTACAAACAAGATTGATAATGAGTTATAGATAAATGGATGCACATTTGGCAAAAGCAAAAAGTAAGAATTGGTATTTTGTTAGATTTAGTTGGATTGTAATTTTGTTTTGAAGTCAAGAAGTCTTGATAGTTCAATTAATTGTTCAAGTTATTTGAGGGTCATTTATAATGATTTTGTAGTTATATTGAACTCATGTAAATTCATTTTATTAATGAAATAATATTATTACTATTTAATTGCTTCAAATTATTTTAACATAGAGTACCAGAATGATAAAAAATTATTACTAAATAAATAAATAAAATTATAAAATAAATGAAATATGATTATTTGGGATGAATTAAAAAAAGTAACAAAATGGCACCTTTAGAGACATTTTCTTTTGTCTCCAATGGAATCGGCTCAACTTCGCTTACACTTTTAGGGACATTTTTTTATGTCTTAAAATGCAACGTTTTAGAGACATTTTATTAAATTTGTCTTTAAATACTATCAAAGACAGGGCTATAGGGATGCCAGCTGTGACATTTTATTTTCATCTCAAATACTTATTAGTGACATTTTTCTCATTTTAGGGACGTTTCACTGATGTCTCAAAATTGCAATTTTGTTATAGTGGCTTCTTGGAATAGTAGTGACTGCACCATCAATGGTAACTTTAGGTGGTTCCCATCCTTTTAGGACAATTTCTAAAAGTTTGATGGAATCACAATCTAGATATAGCTCCATTTTGAATTTTTAATTAGGATAATCACTACCATCAAAGAAAGGTCTAAGTGAAGAAATGTTTTGAGATTCACTCCCTATGATCTTGTATTCTAGCAATGAAATTTCTAGAATTCAAGGTCTGATACCAATTGGAAGTGCCTTAGAGGCAGGGGGTGAATAGGGCTATCAAATAAAAAATAAATTGAAGCAAGAAATAAAAGAATGTTGGGAAGGAAGAATGATGAACACAAGAATTTTAGGAGTTCGGATTCTCAATAATCATACGTCTCCACCTAACTTATTCCTATGTTAGGATTTTGAATCACCACAATCTATTCACTTAGATTGATTTTTACAACTTGAGTTTTAGGCTTAACTCAAACCTCACACAAGTTTTTTCATGGATTACATTAAAACTAAATTCCCAAGTGTTTTAATGGCTAAACACGTAAACCAATTCCTTTAGACTATAATCTCACTTCCTGTTTTCCTAAACCTATAAAATAAAAGAATAAGAATCTTTATTCTAAACACTTACCAACTCTCACGAGAGTTTAAACAATAATAAAATGAATTTAAAGAGAATGAGAGCTTAATTGAAGATTTGATGATTCAAGAATATGTATAAGTGCTTGTTATTATCAAATTAAGCTTTTGAGATTGTTTATATAGATAAACAATTCAATATATGTCGGTTGGAACTAATTATGATATCTCCAACATCTTTGAACATCTATTTGATTCAAATTGACTTTGTGCTACTAGAATGCTACTCACAGTCGTGATCTAATGGTCATGATCATAAATGAAGAGAAAATAGCTGTTGGATTTGAATAAACCGTTGAGTCTGAAAGGAAGTTTGGTCACAAGCTGCAGACCAGACTGTGAGTGGCTCAGACTTGACAACGAGTTGAGATGCCTATTGATCACGAGTTGAGAAGGCTCGTGATCATGAGGGGCTTAAGAATTTTACAACAACAAAGCTCTGTTAAAGCTTGACTCATAACTGAAGATCATGATCGTGATTCTAGATCATGAGGGCATCAAATGTGCTCATTTTAGCATAATTTTGAAACTCTAAACATCTTCAAATGATTTTAAACTTTTATAAACCTAATACATTCCTAACAAACAATATTAGTTTAATTAAATTATTTGTCAAAGATCAAAATGTAGGAATTAATAAACCATATATGGTTAACAGAAACCATTAACTCCCCCAAGGGCAATAATGTTGACATTGCATCTCTACAAAGCAAGAAATTACTTCACTTAAAAAAATCATGATTTTCTTATGAAGATGTTTCCTAATCAGATAAGATGATTCTTTAAAGGTCGCACAAAATCTTAATTTTTCTCAAGTAGGATGATTTCCCCAATAAGTTATTTCTGAGGTAGGAAATTCAGATTTTGGATCTAAAATAATTATGAGAAGTCTTCAAGGATGATTACAGCCTATTAGATAAGTTTTCTTTATCAAATATCTTGAATTAATATGTTCTAATTATCATTTTATTATGGTACACATTTTAGTCCATTCACTTGAAGCCTGAATTCCTTCCTGTATAGGAAATGACCTAACTTTATATCCTCTACTCAGAGAGGAGATCACCCCTGGTCAGTCTTCTCATAACTATTTCTACCTAATTTCTAGGCAGACAGGTGTCTGGACTCCTTATAGTTTCTCTATAAAGAGAGAAATTATATTCAGGTTTTCATTAATTTTATTAGTAATAAGGCATATATCTCAACTCCCTAAAGGGATAAATTCTTGCTTATTATAACTTGCATGAATTGTTAAACCCATATGGGTTATAAGGCTAAATCTTCTCCTTTCCATAACATGACATTTTTATATATCCCAAGTTATATTTTTGAAAACCATATTGTGCATCATCTATTTGCATATATGAAAATCTTTTGCATAATTTTTCATATTGATAAGTATGAATTAATTTTTAATATTATATATATTGTTCTTGTGTTATTGACAATAAGAAGAACCTTCAAAGGACAATACCCCTCCCAAAAGGGCCAAGAGAGGTATTCACACTCTTTCTTTCAAACCTCCTATGAGGCCTTCGAGAAGACTCTTTTCTCCCCATGGGAGGAGGACATGACACCCTTAAATGTGACTAAAAAGTAGGTTTTGATGGTAATCAAGGATAAAGAGTATGTTTTGTGGCTGAGGGATTTGCCTTTCAACCCTAAAAACTGAGACCAGACAAAGTATTTTCATATTCATCAAAATATTAATCATAGTATAAATGAATGCCACCAATTGATGCTGAAAATTTAAAGATTGATTCGATAGTCCACCTGAGAAGCTTTCTAAAGCAGGGGAATATCCCTCCTAGACAGTACTCATATAACAAAAAGGCAGGTATTGCAAGACCTTAGAAGGATAAGTAGTTGGTACTTTCACTTGACACTGGAACGAGTAAAGTCATTAATCTGGTAACTAGGGAAAATCCTCCCATTGACTAAAAAAAGTAGAAGGGAGAATCAGGGTGTATGACAAAATGTGCCAATGGAAGGAACGGAATAATTCCTCACATTTGTGTGATAACTTTCGACTCGAAAGATACAGAAGGTGTGGAGACTCTTAATGTAGATGCATGCCATAGTGGTAATGTTTTTGATTAATTGTTATATGGTGGAGAGATATACTCTTTTGATTAATTCAATAAGTATCATCAAGTCAGTAGAGCTCAACTTATTTTTCAAAAGAAATCTCTATTATACCTACATAGATTCTACCCAAGGCAGATAATCTATATAGGATTCTTCATCACTTAGATCCATAGTCTCTATACACGGGTTATTTACATAGCAAGCATCAGAATGACTACTATCTCAAATTTTAAAGATTGTTGAATTATTTGCCAATGGATCTAGCAGTGATAAAATGATTTAGACAAGTTAATTTATTTTTTGATAAAGACCAGTCATGAATTTATTTCTCAGAATATAATATTTGATAAGGATAGAAAAAGCTCAGCCAACATCAATTTACTTAGTTTGAAATCATTACCATTCTTCAAACTCTTTTTGAGGGGGACAAGGAGGTATGAATTCTCCCTAGTGGGACAAGGAGACAGAAATCGTCCCTGGTTATCACTAAGTGCTTATGGGTTTTGGAGACAAAACAATTCGGGTGACAGTTGAGAAATGAAAATGCAATTAGAGAATAATACTCTCTGAACTAGAAAATATTAGCCCACACTTGGAATGAGGACAAGCTATAGAAGAAAGAAATTTCCAAAGTGGAATGAACATATGCAAACTACTTCTTATTTCTATGTTGGACAGATCTCCTCAATGAGATATGCCTTTTAAATACATAAAACGTGTGACTTCCAAGTAGAGTCACTTAGAAAGATGACGATGTCTAAGGAAAATTTCCTATCTAGTCAATATATACACGAGAGCAAATTTTCCATTTGGTTAGTCCATGTTAGAAGAATAAATGCCCTACCTAAGAACTCAATACAATAGAATTTCCATCAGATCAAAGAGAACCTTTGAAGCCCTCTCTAAGAACATCAAGATTCACCATTCAAGATGGGAAACTATACAAAAGAACATACTATATACAACTACCTACAATGCTTATCTCTTTAAAAAGAAAATGATATGTTGAAAGAGGTGTAAGAGGGAGTATATGCCTCCTGCGTGCAGTGGATTATCTTATCAAACGGGTAGAGCATAAGACCTTGACAGGCATTATTGGACAAGAGTTACTAGTCAAAAAGTTATCCTTTCCCTCTAGATGAATATTGTATGCCAATTTGGAATTTATTGGCAGGCATGAATTTACTAAATTAGTAGATAGGAGTTTACTGCTCTGTAGGCTTTCAAGAAAACTCGTTACTATCTGGTTTTTACAAATTTATGGTACACTACTTCGTGAAGAAATGAATTATCTCTATTAAAGCTTCTCCATCTACATGGCATAAGCTTTAAACCTCTCTTTGAAATAGAGGCATCTTCTTCTATTATATTTCTTTTTATATATGATCATATTCAGATATTCCCTTGAAGATGAAGCATTCTCTTATGACAAAGCTTGCATACTTATCTCATTGCAAAAATTGCAAACTTTGAAGCTATCATATTATGATTCATAATC
>CATIWM010133177.1:0-11938 GCA_949671775.1 Mallotus repandus | reverse complement strand
TCACCTAAGGTTTTTGATGTAGCCAAGTCTTCCATTTTTCTTCTTCTTTCATAGAGTCCTGAACCGGTGCTCTGATTCCATGATTCAAAGAAGAAAGAAGAACTAGAAGATTCAAAGTGTTTATTTCTTTTCATATGTCTTATACAAAATACAGACTATCTTTATAGACAGTTTTAACGAGAATCAAAAAAAGAAAACAAGTAATCAAGTACAATGATTCCTGCTATCATCAATGGATTTAGTCTATGGTCAGCTGTACAAATCTTCTAATTTAGGAATATGAAATTTTAGCACACAGGAACAGAAGATATAGACAGATATTTGTTGTTTTGAAATGGGATTATTTAAATACTAAATGATATCTAAAAAAAACAATATGAACAGAAATTGGAGTAGCTAATTGATCAATTAAGGAGATACATATTATCACATATGATTCATGCGGTTTGCATATATAATTGATCTACTCGTGGGGCTTCATGACAGCCCAAATATATACATCTTGACTAACACAAGCAACATGAAAGTTGCTGAAACCAGATCAGCGGCCTTAGTAAATGCCACAAATTATCTTGGAGGGCCTTTCTTTACCTGAATTCAGGCTAGGTTAACGTAATATTGTCAAGTTCTGAACATATTGAGATGCTTCTGTGTTGAACTCATAGTTGTGGCAACGGATAGATGATTGTTTAAAGTTATGTACTGGCACCTGGTACAACGGGAGTTTCTAATCTAACACTCGTCATACATGATGAACTGCACTTTTTTTGTTGCTGCAGAGGATCAAAGCACATGTTACTACACTAAATAAGAAGTGATAAAGTGATCAAAGGAGTAGTTGAAATGGTAACTTTTCTTTATGGGCACATTGAGGTATAAAATTTAAATTTTACTATTACTAATTTAAAAGAGAAGGACCACCTTCTATTAAATAATACGTCAATATTTAAGTCATAATGATTACCCTTTATTAACTAAAAACCGAAATGACAAATGATAAACTACAAATGCATAACTTAAATCCTAATTATAAATAAAATAGTTAGCTGATGATATAAATAAAACAATTGCAACTTTAATTTTCATAATTATTAAGCAAAGAGAGCTTCTACGATTTTTAACCAGCTAGCCACCAGTCTTTCCCCAAGAAAATGAAAGTTTATTGAGGCATTGAGCAATCTTGATTATTGAGTACATTTTTGGACATGATATTCATCGGCTCAAGGAATTTTCCACTATGTATAATAATTATCTCAATATTTTATTCAATATTTTCATCCCACTTGGGTGAGTGGGGTGGTGTGGCGGGTGAGAGGTCTTAAATTTGAGACTTTCTCTCATCATCTAAGAAATTTATTTTATTGAAGACCCATCCTTTGGTCTTTTGGGATCCTATAAGCTCCACTAATTGGTGAGTGTGGTAGCTAGTTCAGATGAAGTAGGCTTTTTGTTATCATCTACCCAGTTGTGACATGTATCCTGAGCAAAACACATATCAATCAATGTTTTAGATTTCATATTTTACGATATCCATAAATTTACAGATACTAATGAATAGGAATGTATGTTGATGTGAGTAATCCAAAACAAAAAAATTATTGGAAGATCTAATTCAATTATTATCTAATTTTTCATATGATATTATTTATTTTTTGTGTAAATACGAGATGTTTCTGTACCACATTTAGTTTGAGACTAATTCCCATTTTTGTTTCATGATTAGTGCTGACTTAAAAGAATTCGACCCACTGATATCAATTTTTTTTTAATTTGCTTTTGTTCCAGTATTTTTTCGGATGGGTAGCAGACGTAGACAAGTCTGATTTAATTTGGAATGATATATACTTTGAGAATTATTCATTAGATATTGATTTCTTTTTTATCGGTTAATGTTGATTAATATGATAAAAAAAGCCACTTTTATCATAATCGCTTCTCTGTAGGAACACTAGTAAAACATGCTGAATTCCTGGAATAGAAAAAAAATCCCTTTCCTTTGATAAAATAAAGAAGCATGAGTAATATGTAGACACTCCAATTGCTTATAATCTTAAATGACTATTATCTGGGTAAGTTGGTGTAGTTTGAGTCGCATGAGGTAGATCATAGTTAATGCCTTTGATAGAAGGATACTTGGAGATGATCATACTAAGGGTTTTTCTGTGCCCCTACCAACATCAACCAGTGAAGTGAGCCCTTCCAATCCTTTTTATATTTCAAGAATTGCATTCATAGCCTGATTGAATATGGTATTAATTGTGTATCTATGTTCATGTATTCAAATATAGATATCCCATGAACTTTCTTGAACATATTCCACCTTCAAGAATAGCATCTTTCATATATAACCTGCAACACAAACAATTTTTAAATGATTATAATGATTATATAGACATTAAGGAAGGTTATTCAATGTAATTCATATGTTTATTCAATGTAATATGTTCTCGCTTAAGTTAGGTCTCGAGTTCGAGTCCTAGCGTATGCAGTCACATTAAATAGTTGTTGGAAAATTTTTGTCGTCCTTATGGTCCTACCTGGATCGAATTAGATTATTCAGAATTCAATAGATTTTAAATACCGGTGGCTAAAAAAATGTAATATACCTTATGACGTTGCAAATTGTTTTCTTGGCGATAAAAAAAATGTTTTTCCTGAAGCAGCGAGCAATGATCTATGTCCTTCTCGCATGGTCAACCTTTTCGTGTTTACCCTGATGCTGTGTCAGATCAAGGTCTTATCGCAAGGTCCCAAAATAATACAATATCATGAAAAATTTGAAAAATATTCCCTAATATTTTTAAATAATTATGATTCATCGTACTAAACTCGAGTTAGATCCACAGAATTTCCACAAAAAAAAAGGTTAGATCCACAGACGTTTATGGGGAATGCTTACAAGAAATGTAGGGACAGTAAGGCATCTAGCTTTATTTGAGTTTAATGTAGTGGATATGATTCAAACCAGGACAAATTGATATTAAGGTCCACATCTATATGTATATATTAAAGCATCAATTAAACCTGACAAAAAAATAAAAAATAAAAATTTAAAGCATCAATTAAAACTATATATATATATATATATATAATGGTAGAATTTAAAATACATCATCTAAATGTTATTATTAACTTAATTGATAAAAACAAGACATGTGTCTTGTGTTTTAAATCCTACCACTCGATGTATATACACACAGTATAGGTAAGAATCTTCAAAGAGTCTTATATTGGTCGTCTTAATATTATATGAAATGGAATTAATAGGATATAAACTATAGATGATCAATTAGTTTGGTGGAGTTAGTACCTGCAGGTCTTTCATTAGTGAAAACCGCTACAACTCTCAACTTTACAAAAGCAAAGAGATAAAAGCAAAAATGGTATATACTATGGTTCTATCGTGATACAATTATATTAGAGTAGTTATTTGGAAATTTTTATCTCCTTTTATACTGTCCAGATTGAACTAGATTAGTTAGAAAATGATGGACTCTAAGTATTAGTGGTTTAGACAAGAAAAGAATATATTATTAGAGAACTTAAGAAAAGCTAGATAGTGATCCCTATTGATTTAATTTTTGATTGGGAGATTCTTGCCTACATTGGGTATATTATACTCAAGGGTAGGATTTGTGACACATCAATTAAGTGATTTACATTTTGTCATTGAAAATGAGACACATATCTCTTTATTGTAAATCTCACTATTGGGTGCAATACACCCAGTGTAGATAAGAATTTGCCTTTTTTATTTATTTGTAGAGAGACTGGTAGTTGAGAATTGTCGGATCTTTGCACTGGGTAGAAAGTTATTATATATATAGATATACACGCGCACAGAAATTTTGCACCAGAAGCTGAAGGATATGGCCAACACCACGAGCCCAATAGAAAGTGATCAAGATGAGGATGCATGTGTCAATGCCATGGTCTTTTCAGTGTCTCATGTTTTCCCTTTTATTCTTCACGCTGCCATTGAGCTCGATCTCTTTGGTATCATTGCCAAAGCTGGCCCTGGAGCTTATGTTTCAGCTTCTGAAATTGCTTGTAAGCTTCCAAAAACAAATCCTGATGCCCCTTCTATGCTTGATCACATGCTGCGTCTCTTCGCGAGCCACTCCCTCCTCTCTTACTCTTCTCGAACCCTTGAAGATGGTAGGATTGAGAGGCTTTATAGGCTTACGCCAGCCTGTAAATTCTTTATTGGCAGCAGTGGAGAAGGCAACATTGCTTCCTTATCTCCCCTTGCCAATCACAGAGCACCTTTGGAGGTTTGGTATGTATATAATTTATTCCTTGACATGCATATGTATGTATACATGGCACTCGATCGCAGAGCTACTATTGATATTGAAATATCTGAAGGTTTACATATACATGTATTACGTGTTGAAGTAACAAACTTGAATGTATTTTTAGTATTTTATGTTATAAAAATTTACTATATAAACAATGGTTTATATTAAAAATTAATTATAACCATTGAAATTTTTGTAAGAAAACATTATAAATACCGTACCTATTAAGTTTGTAAAATATACGAAGATAGTAAAGAAAAACATTAAACATTAAGAAGAAATTCTTATTCTTCCTAGTGTTGTTTATTTGGGTTGTAACCCGTGAAGTTTTATTTTTTTTTCTTTTGCATTTAAAGTGAGTTTTAGAATTTGTAAATTCTAACTCACAAACACATACTATCTAAACACTTCGTTTATAAGGTAGACATTTCAATTAAAAGTTGTTTACCTATGTCCATGTCCTTGTTTCTTGTATCCCTCGTGTCCGTATCCGTGCTACCTTGCTTGGAGCTTCTGTGAGCTGGTTTTGATCAGCTACTGTCTGTGCATAAGCCCCAACATGCACCAATCAGTATGCTAATGGTCCTCTTAATCATTTCCATTGTTGATCTTGCTTACAAGGGTTGAAATAAAGAGTTTGAGGATTATTACCTTGGTTTTTATTACCCATATCCAAGTTCCAAACCTTTTGGAACATTTTTTGATATTGTTGGATTGGTTTGTATCTCTTATAGGTTCGTTTAGCTCGATCTAAATTAGTCATGGTCTTTATAACTACGAACATCATAGATAATTGTAAGAAGAAAAGAAAAGAAAAAGGAAAAATTGACATAGGAAATGAGCATATATTAGTTTATAGTTGATGACATCACTTGAACCTGAAGTTGTTCCAGGATCAGGATACTGGTGCTATACAAATGGAATCATGTTCCTAAATCCCTGAATCGGTATGCTAGAACTAGTTTCAACCTGAAAGTCTTCATATACGTTGCTTATGGACCAAGATGACCCTTCTGTTTGAAAGTTTAATTTGCAGTATATAAGTTTTATAGAACTTGGTATCAAATTAAAGTTCCTGGAAACATGACGTTGTTTTTTTACTTAAATAAAAAATTAAAAGAAAGCTTTTTTTAATCAGTAATTAAAAGAAAGCTTAAGAGGTAATTTCGTGGTAGAGGAGAAGGAGACAACATAGGAGAGACAGCTTTGGTGATGGGTACGGTGGAAAATAGATAGTGACAAAATCACAATCCTTTAATTATTACTATTATTATTATTATTATTTAATTTTAGTTTTAATTTATTATTAATTTAACATTAAAAATTATAAAATTTAATAATATATTCATTTACATATTATATATTGCATTTATATTTTCAAATTACAGATAAATTTAAATGTTACATATAATTTTAAAAATTTAAAATAGTTTATGAATAAACCAAAATTTAGTATTTCACAAAGTACTAAAATTTTTAATGAATAATTAAATTAATATATTATGAAAAGTTTAAATTTGATAAGTTACAAATAAATTATATTTTAAATATAATTTTAATAATTTAAAAATTAATTTTTTATTTTTTTAAATTTTAGTTTACTGAAATAATGACTAATTTGTAAACTATTTAAAATATCAGGAAGGTACTTGTAAATGTATAGGAGGTCTTTTATTGATCTATCAAAAAATAAGGAGTTCAGTGTAATCTTTAGAGACTAGTTTGCCTTTATCCCAATGTTCAGTTGTAAATTGGCCTGAAAATGTGTAAAAGGGTTAATTTGTCCCTAAGTGAAAAGTTTGGCCCAAATTGACTTTTATTTCTTAAATTAACAATTACAATACACACATTTATTTCTACTTAGATTATTTTTGTTTGATTACAACTCTTGATGAAATAACCATAAATAATTGGTTATAAAACTAATATTATTATACCTTTTAATTTTAGTATACTTTTCCTCTTTCATGATGTCTTTTGACATTTTTTTACCTTCTTTCATTATTACATCTTTTTTCTTAAACATATGTACTAAGAATTTCTATTTATTAAGTTTTGTATTAATACGCACTAAATTTAATTGAATCAAACTGTTACTTTAATATTAAAGTTTTATTTACCAATAAAATAAAATAATAATAAAATAACCAATACTACTATAAATAATAAAAATTTGTACGCTTTAATTTTTATCAAACTAACTTCAAAAAAAATTTAAAAGGGAACCACTTTTTATAATTTTTTCTCTGCTAAACACCCTATTCTACTAAATTAATCTACAACATATTGATTACTAGATCATTGATAATTCTAAAATTGTCATATATTTTATTTTTCTTTTTAGATGATGATGGTGATATTATATATATATCTATATATATTTCGAGAGCATTGAATTATACTATAGGCTTTACAAATTAATGGTAGTGATAATTAGCAGTAAAAAAGAGCTGAAAAAAAAAAGAGATAACAATTAAGTGATTTTCAATTTTGAAATTAAACTACTAACTAGAATAAGGAAGAAAAGTAAAATTTTCTGACTATATTTTCAACTGGAGTTTCTTAAGTTAGTTCATTATAAGGGAATCATGTTTTGATTTACCGATCAATTTCATTTCTAAAGTTATAAATTTTGATTTCCACACACATATATAATTACTTTTTTTATTTCATGTAATATTGCATGCAAATTTATAGAATTGGTGCTCAGTCGAACGAATACATTATTTAGTTAGGTTAAAGTAAGTTCTGTTAGAGAAAGAACTTGCAACGACTTATAGTTTAGGCCCTTTATATTGTCTTTGTATATAGTTGTCTTCCCCTTTTGTTTTTTTGTCTTTACTTCACTTGAGCAAACGTTGATTATTTTTGCCGTACAGAGTGACATGTAACTCTTGATGGACAAGATGCTAGAGCATCAGAGAACTCTCAATATATAAATAAAATGTTTTTCTGCCTCAGTGTAACTTGGTATCAAAGCTCAGAAAATGGCAAACGCTGGTAAAGGAACAACTGAGTTCAGAGAAGCATCAGTTGTCAAGGGAAGCAGCAACAATGAGAGGACAACCACCTTTGGTGAACAAATTTTTACCAAAACTTTCAGCGTAACTGGAAATCCGTTGGGATCTTATTGCGCGGTTAGGCTGAACCACAACAACTATCTGTTATGGAAGAATATGGTGCTTCCGGTGATCAGAGGAAACTGATTGGAGGGATCCATTACTGGTTCAAAAGCGTGCCCACCTGAGTTTATTGAAACAAAAATTGAAGGTTCTGAAGAAGCAGAACTCAAGGATAATCTTAACTATGAAGAATGGGTTGTTTATGACCAAATTCTTCTTGGTTGGTTATACAACTCCGTTGATATGGAAGTTGCTTTAGAGCTGATGGGCTGTGGGACATCAAAGCAATTGTGGGATGCAATCAAGGATTTGTTTGGAGTAAAAACCAGATCTAATGTGGTTTATTACAAAAGAGAATTTTAGAAGATGCAAAAAGGGGGTCTTAAGATGAATGACTACCTAAAGGCCAAGAAGAAATTGGAAGATAATCTAGCTCTAGTTGGACATCTAGTTTCTCTTGAAGATCTAATCTCACAGGTACTCACTGGTCTTGATTCTCATGAATACAATCCTGTGGTATGTGAAATACAAGAGAAGGAAGATATTACATGGCTTGAAATGCAAGTGAAACTTCTAAGCTATGAAAAGAGACTTGAGCAAATAAGTGCAGGAATCAATGCAATTAACTTGGGACAACCAATTGCCAACTACGCAAATAGAGGACGAAGTAATGCAGGAAATTACAAGAGACATTCACAGAATCAAACTCAGTAATTTAGTAGCAACCAAGCTAGTGGAAGGACATGGAGCAATAACTCAAGAGGAAACAGATCCTATAGAGGCAGAGGAAGGAACAGTTACAACAGTGGGAATTCTAAACCCACATGTCAGGTGTGTGGGAAGCCTGGGCATACTTCAGCCTATTGCTTTTATCACTTCAACAACAGCTACATGGACCAACCACCACATGAACAAAGTTAACAGAACCCGCCAAGTGCGTTCATTACATCTCCAGAGACCTTAAGTGGTCAGGTATGGTATATGGATAGTGGAGCTAGCAATCACATAACAAATGATTTCAAGAATCTGCAGCAGAAGTATGACTACAATGGTAAAGAAAAATTAACTGTTGGTAATGGTGAGAAACTCAATATATATCATATTGGAAATACTTGTTTAATAAATGGAAACAACAAGAAATTACTGCTAAAAGACATTTTACATGTTCCCCAAATTCAGAAAAATCTATTGACTGTATAACAATTAATTGCTTGCAATGACATAGCTATTGAATTTGATTTGATGGTTGTTTTGTTAAGGACAAGGTGACAGGGGAGATGCTGCTGTGGGGGAAACCTAAAGAAGGATTATACCAGATGGAATTGCCAGCAACTCTCTCAACCCTCAAGTCACCACAAACCTATCCAAACTCTATCCTATCAAGTCAGAGTCCTAGTTATAGCTTCTATTCAAAACAAGATAAGTCTGTCAAGTCTAGTGAGTTAAGTAAGTCTAGTGAGTTAAGTAAGTCTAGTTTTTAAAAGGAGTTATGGCACAAGAGACTTGGTCATCGTTCAAATAGAATTCTTGAGTTAGTAATGAAATCTTGTAATGAAAATCCTCTTGTCAATGAAAAACCTGGTTTTTGTGATGCATGCTAATTTAGAAAATCCCATTTATTGCCAATTTTTTTAATCTTTTTCACATGCAACAAAACCTTTAGAACTTGTGCACTCTGGTATCTGGGGTCCATCTCCCATCAATTCTAGTTCTGGACACAAGTATTGCATATACTTCATTGATGACTTTAGTAGATACATCTGGATATACCTATTAAAACTCAAGTCTGATGCCCTTTCTGCCTTCATTCAATTTAAAAACCTTATTGAATACCAACTTGAACATAAAATTAAATGCCTCCAAACTAAATGGGTGGTGAATATACCAGTTTTATCCACTTGGCAAACCAACATGGGATTGAACTCATACACTCTTGTCCTCTTACCTCTGCTCAAAATGGCAGAGCTGAGAGAAAACACATACATATTATAGAGATGGGGTTAACCCTCTTAGCTCAAGCCAAAATGCCTCTCAAATACTGGTGCGAGGCTTTCCAGACTATTGTCTTCCTTATAAATAGATTACCCACATCAATTCTCAATAACCAAACTCCTATTCTCAAACTCTATGCCAAAACACCCAATTATAACTCACTTAAAACCTTTGGTTATGTCTGCTTTCCATGCTTGAGACCATACTAGAACCATAAGTTTCAATTTCACATAACTAAGTATATGTTCCTTGGCTACAGTAACTCACATAAAGGATATAAATGCCTGAGTCTTCAATAAAAAGGACTTCCCTTTCACTCATGGTTTCTTAAACACCAAAGCTCCTGAGTCTCAAACTGTTGTCCTAACCTCAACTCTCTCTCTTATACCACAACTTCCACATCTCTCTCCCTTGAACCATACACAACCCTTAACTCCACCTTCATCTAGTATAATTCCTAGTGCTTCTCACTCCCCTGTAGTGTCCACTCCCACATCAGTTGTGCCTCCTACGTCACCATTGTCTCTAATTCCTGTGAGGCTATCATTTGAAAGGGGAAATGATGCCCATTCTTCTAGTGACTATTATTAATGCAAATGATAGCCCCTCACAGTGTTCTAAAAGGGATGAAGGTAGCAAAGATGCTAGTTCTACTGCTCACACTACATTAGATCATTCTGATGCACCAAGTCATCCAATGACTACAAGAGCAAAGGATGGTATCATAAGCCTAAGAAATTTCCATCAGACTTCAAACATTTTACTGTTGTCAAGACTGAACCAATTGAACCGTTTGACATTGAGGAGGCACTGAACTCAACACATTAGGAGCAAGCTATGGAAGATGAAATTATGGCATTAAAGAGAAATAGTACCTGGACATTAGTTCCTTATTCACCATCACTCAACATAGTGGGAAACAAATGGGTCATCAAAGTAAAGCAAGACATGTATGGTAAATTTCTGAGATACAAGGCGAGACTAGTTGTAAGCACCCAATTTCGAGATGACTAGAGTATGGATGCGACAGAGGATCTGATGATAAAAATAGACTGTGAAATTAGATTTATTGGATCTGATTTATTAGTTTTGAACTAATTATAAATTATTTTTAAGATTTATTTTAAATTTTATTTATCTTTTTAATGAATTTTAAAAAAATAAAAAAAAAATTTCAAAATTTTTTTTTCAAAAGCAAAAAAATAAAAAAAAATAAAAAAAAAGAAAAAGGCCAAAGTTGGTCTAAATGGCCACCTTCGGCCAAATTATTTTGAGTGAAAAGTGGCCAAATGGCCTTCTGTTCTGTGGTTTTTTTTTTCTTCGAATTTTTTTCTTTATTTATTTATTTGTTTATTTGTTATTTATCCATAGAGTTTGATTAGTTTTTATTTGATACATATATTTATTTTATTTGATAAATAAAGTGATAAATATATATTTTTATAGATATATAATAAAAATAAATTTTTATTATCCTGTACCAACTTAGGGTTATAGATGGTGTCTCTTATAAATACATCATATTCTTTTAACAAGAGGGGGTTAGGGTTTTTGATTTTCTCATATCCAAATAAATCAAAATCACAGACAAACACAACAAAAGCCACAGACTTTCATCAATGGTGATCACCTTCTGAGGAGAATCAATACTGTATCCATCAAAATAGTTTATTCTTCTACTCCTTTCTCTTTTTTTATTTGGTTTATTTTATTTTTATTTGATCTTATTTTTTTGATTTATTTATTTATTTTGCTTGTTTATGTTTCATGATGGTGGGAGTAACTTAAATGGAGGAGCGAAGATAAGGCCAACCATGAAGATCCATGAAATTTCATGGATTAAATCATGTATCTATTTTGTGTAATTCCCTTTAGATTTATTTATTTGTATTATTTTACTTTATCAAAGCTTTGAGTTTGTATTTTAATTTATTTCAATTTTTCAATAGTAGTTGTTGTAATAGCCCCATTAGTGGGAATATAGTGAAATCTTTATTTTTCTTGCACTTTAAAATCAATTAGTAAGTTAGGTTTATTTGGTAAATTTTAATTAAAATCAATGGTGACTTTAGATTAATTTAGGTTGTATGTAATTAAAATTAGGGTTAGAAATATCATAGAATATTTGTTTTTGATTTGTTATTTTTATTTTTATTATTTTGGGGTTGTTTGTTATTTTGATTCGTTTTGAGCCCCAAGCCCACTTGTAGGTCTAACTTACTAATAAAATAGGCCCTTAAAATTAAATTTAGGTTTAATTAACTTTAAAATTAACTTAGGCCCATTTAGGTTAATTTAGATTTTAGGCCCATTTTTTAGTTAAATAAAATTAACTTAGACTTAGTTCAGCACATTAATAAAACTTTCTTCATAATTTGTAGACTTAGGATCATTTCATTTAATTAAAATTGATTAGAATTAAGCCCAATAATTAATTTCTTTTTCTTTTAAAATTTAATAGACTTAGGCCCACTTTTAGAATTAAAAACAATAAATTTAGGCTCACTAATCATCAAAATGTAG
>CATIWM010133124.1:0-17225 GCA_949671775.1 Mallotus repandus | reverse complement strand
ATTAATAAATAAATAATATAGCATATATCTAATATAAATCAAATTAGATAACATAATTTTATAAGTCTTATTATATTAAAAAATAATTAAAATTAAAATTAATAAATTTTATGAAAATAGAAAAATTATGTAATTTGTTTGGAAGTATATTTTCTATAAGAAAAGTAGTATAATTATTGTTTTTAGATATTTTTATAAAATTTAACAAAAAAGAGTTAAAATTAAATTAATTAATATTTATAATTTAATTATTAGTTGAACTTAAAAAATGGCATCAGATTAATTTTTGTGTAAATAAAAGTATTAATATAAAAAATATTGAAATAATAAAGTATCATAGCTCAAATAAATTTTTTACTAAAATTGTAATAAATTATAAATTTAATAGGGTTGTAATATTTAAATTGTTATATAACGAAAATATAACTTTTATTATTTTTAAATTTTTATTAACAAATAACTAATATTTTTTATTATCTTATGATTAATTATGACCATAATATTTTTTTTTATATAAAATCAATTCTAAAGTTGAGAAAAATTAATTATAAGAAATATTGAAGTAATATCATATAATTATTTAAATAAAATATTTTATAAAAATTGTAATGAATTATAACTATATTAAGTTAATATCAAATTGTTATATAAATAAATAACAATGTTATTATTTTTAAAATTTTTATTTAATAATAATAGTAATGTGTTTAATTGTTTATTTACTATATATCACGAGTCAAATAAATTTTTTATTCACGAGTGAAACACGTGGTTATTTACTAGTAGGATCCCACATTGAAAGTTTGTGGTCGGGTGTGTATTAATAAGCATGTTCATGGGTCTCATCCAATCAGTAGTTGCTTTGATGATTCTGCATGAACAGTAAGTTTTCTTGGCAAAAAAAAAAGTATATATATATAATTGGGCCACGGCTGGCGATTGTGATTGTCCTGTCATATCATTTTATAGGCCTCATCCATTTAGTAATTGTCTGGATGATGGTGTATGCAGTTGTTATACCTTTCAACAGTAGAAGAGGATTCTTAGTCATCTGACATCCCTCTCTCTTTTACTTTTGTATCGGAACCAATATTATTGCCAATTAAAGAAGAAAGGATGTTTTATTTTGATTTTTCATTAATTGGTCGGCTTTGTGCTATAAGTGATTTCACTATCGTATTATTAGTGTTTTTGTGTGTATGGTGCTTGCTATCCAGTTAGATTATAAATAATGATTTAGCACATCTACAAGCACAAACCTGTGGATAAAATTGCTGACAAAAAGTACCTTTCGATTATTCCATTTTCATCAATCTGCAAACCTAACAATTTCTTCTTTGAACAACCACCCAACCCTTCTTAAATCATGTGGTGTTGAAGACAGTGCCAACACATTGCGATTAAACCATGCACATTGTAAATTAACAATGCAAAGATAGATTAAATAACTTTTTTTTTTTTTTGACCGAAGAGTATAACTTGTCACTTAGAGGTTTTTGATGAACTTGAAGTGTATGGTTAATGAATCTATATGTTGTGTTCAATGAACTTATAGTTTTCTATTGATGAATCTATGTAAAATAATGAATTAAAGTATTAAAAGTGAAGAGCCTATAATTAATATTTGATGAACTTGAAGTGTATGGTTAATGAATCTACATGTTGTGTTCAATGAACTTATAGTTTTTTATTGATGAATCTATATAAAATAATGAATTAAAGTATTAAAAGTGAAGAACCTATAATTAATATTTGATGAACTTGAAGTATAATGGTTAATGAATCTCCATGTTGTGTTCAATGAATTTATAATTTTTTTATTGATGAACCTATGTAAAATAATGAATTAAAGTATTAAAAGTGAAGAACTTATAGTTAATATGTGATAAACTTGAAGTGTATGGTTAATAAATCTACATGTTGTGTTCAATGAACTTATAGTTTTTTAATTGATGAATCTATGTAATATCATGAATTAAAGTATTAAAAGTGAAGAACCTATAATTAATATTTGATGAACTTGAAGTATATAGTTAATGAATATACATGTTGTGTTCAATGAACTTATAGTTTTTTATTGATGAACTTATGTAAAATAATGAATTAAAGTATTAAAAGTGAAGAACCTATAGTTAATATATTGATGAACTTGAAGTGTATGGTTAATGAATCTACATGTTCTGTTCAATTGACTTATAGTTTTTTATTGATGAACCTATGTAAACTAATGAATTAAAGTATTAAAAGTGAAGAACCTATAGTTAATAACTAATGAACTTTCATGATTTTATCAATGAACATATATTATTTGATCAATTAACCTATTAATTTTGATAATATTAATATTAAATTTTACTTAATATTATATTATTAATTTAATATATTAATATTAATAGGAATAAGATATAAATATAAATTAATATAAACATATTAATATTTAATGAAATATAAATATAAATTAATATTTATATTTAATGAATATAAACATGTACTATATCTATATATATATATAAGATGGGCTCGTTGTATTTTTTATTTCATGAACTTGAAGTGTATAGTTAATAAATTTTTATGTTATATTCAATAAACCTATAATTTTTTATTGATGAACCTATATAAAATGATGAACTAGAGTATTAAAAGTAATGAATCTATAGTTGATAATTAATGGACCTTCATGATTTAATCGATGAATCTATACTATCTGACCAATTAACCTATTAATTTTTACAATAGTAATATTAATTTTTACTTAATATGAATATATTAGTTTAATAATATTAATTAATCTAATAATATATTAATATTATTAGATTAATATTAATAACATTATTTTTGTTGTTTCATGTAAAAAAAATGATTACAACAACTAATAAATTTGTGTTGTTGACCCAATCCAAAAGTTATGATCAGTATCCAGGCAAAAGGTCACTCATCTTCGGTGGAAAAGAAAGACGTTAAAAAAAATAAATATTAAAAAAAGAAGAAGACACGTTTTATTCATCTAACTGGTACATGTGTAATCATATTTGATCCATCTTGCAATATAAATAGAGATCCATGACATAATTTGCGATGGTGTATGTATAATAATTTTTTTTAGTCTAACCAATATAAAATAATGTATCATCATTTTAACATTAAATGAAGTAATTATTTATTTAGTTGTTTCATTCAATTCATGAAAATGGGGAAACACAATTAAAAATATTCTAATGATAATTATTTATTTTGTTCAATTCATGTAATATGAAAATACAATTAAAATAGTTGTAATTTTTTTAATTAATTAAGGCCGAGAGTTTCAATTCTACACTCTTATTTAAATATGAATATTTTTTACATTTCGGCAGCATCAAACAGAAGAGATATAGTTTTTATTATTATTATTATTTTTTGGTGTTTCATCAGCTTTAACCATTAATGGAAAGGAATCTTCGCTCCATCCAACATGTAAAAAAAAAGTCATAATTTAGGGATTTAATATATTTAAAAAAAATTTAATATGGTAAGTTTCATCTTATAGAACATACAGCCTTATGAAAAAAAATTATCATTATATATATTATAGAAAAAAATTAGAGTATTTTGCATGAAATAAAATATGTATATGTTAAAATAAAAGAATTTTTTATATTTAAAAAAAAATATTATAAATTTTAATAATTCAACTCATAAATGTTTAAAAGTGAATATTAAATTAAAAAAAAAATACTTGTTAAATTTTAAGATTAATAATTTTGGAGCTATATATATATATATAAAATTAAAAAATTAAGACACTAAATTTACAATTTATATAATTGATAATTGTTGCTAGTACCGATAACTAACTAATACTAACCAGTGCAATTTAAATCTTCAACGTTGAGATTAACGAAACAATTTCTAAATGTTGAGATTAAACAATTAATTTTCTTTCATACGTAATAGTGTATGTCCGGTAGCTCCTAAAGAAATTATTTTATTTTTTATATTTTTGACTTTGACTCTCTTTTAAAAATTTTAGTATTTTTCTATATAATATTTATTTTTCAATATTTAAAATTTATTTATTTATTAATTTAAACCTTCTAAATAATTTAAATTCTATTAAATTTTAATTAATTCAATTAATAATTAAATTTTATTTTAATCCTCTTAAAATAAATTTTTGGATTCATCATTGTAAATTAGTGATGCAATTTCTTTTGATATGATAAGGGTGAAAAAAGTTTAAACATTTTAAAATGATATTTTATGTTTTTTAATTTAGTGTCGTAAATTTCTTTTGTGGAGTTTGGTAATATTTTTATTATGTTAATTAATAGATATAATTCCTTAATTCCTTAAGTTATTTTCAATGTCGAAAAATTATTTTTATTAGTTAAAAATTAATTTTGAAGTGGTTTTAGAAAAATAAATTAATTTCCAAAATATAAGAAATATATTGTTTTCTGAGACACTTGATGTGGCAAATGATTAGCGAAGCGATCCAACGGTAGGTAGATAGGTACTACAGATATGAAAAATAAAACAGCTCTCATGCCATCAAAGCCCTGCAGTAGAAATAAAGTCCCATCAAAGCTCACCTACTACACGCTGCAGGCAACCTTCTTTTTTACGGTCAGCACAAAACAAAAACTCAATTTTCTCGCGTTAGTCCCGTGAAATTTTCCGGGAAAACATAGGCAAGAAAATTTCACCATTTTCGGGAAAAATCCTACTTCTTTTAGCATCATATCCCTACTCCTCCTCCTCCATATCTTTTCCTCTTTTTTTTTTTTTTTTGGCTATTCAAAGCACAGAAAATGAACCGATGAAATGAAAACGATCAAGTGAAGACTGTAACTTTATCGTTGCATTGATCATCCTTCAGGAAGTGAATCTTCAGTCTTCATGAGGGTAAGAGAGATTTTTTGTTATTATTTATTTTGTTTATGATTCTGTAGTGGTCAAAATATAATGGGTTTTGCTTATTTGATTTGGTTGTTTGTTATTTTGTGGTGGTAGAGCTGTTTTCTGATTTGACTGAATATGTTAAAGTACATTTTTTTAATTTTGTGTTCATTTCTTGTCTTAGATAAATGATCCGAGTAGAGATACTGAAGATATATTGTGTTTACTGAACTGGGCAAGAGTGTCTATATGGTAGATTGTGTTATATGTGAAAGTTTGCATTTTTCTTCTCTATTAATTGCTAAAATGATGCTGTCAAAAATTGGGTCTGGAAATGGTGATGGTGGTGATGATGATGGGAATTCAGATAACGGACAACTGTTGCGTGACATTGAGGCCATAAGTAAAATTCTTTACTTGCGGAATACCCCTCAAAAGGCTGTGAGCTCTCGACCCACTGGTCGATCTAAATCGGTTGAGAAACCTAGGTTATCAGAATCAAAATCAAGTCTGCATCCAGGAAATGTTAATGCAAGTATATCATGTAAGGACAAGAAACCATCTTCAGTGTGGAACTGGAAGAAGCCTTTAAAAGCTTTAACCCATATTGGTCATCAAAAGTTCAATATTTGTTTCTTTCTACATGTGCATTCGATTGAAGGGTTGTCCCCGTGTTTTAATGATATGAATTTGTCTGTGCATTGGAAGAGGAAGGATGAGGTTTTGAAGACTCGACCCTCAAGGGTTTTTAAAGGTTTTGCTGAATTTGATGAGACATTGATGTATAGTTGTTGTGTATATGGCAGTAGAAGTGGACCCCACAGCTCAGCAAAGTATGAAGCGAAACTTTCATTGATTTATGCATCTGTAATTGGGGCTCCTGATGTTGACATGGGGAAGCATTGGATAGATCTTACAAGGATGTTGCCAGTGACTTTGGAGGAATTAGAGGGGGGTAAAAGCACGGGTAAATGGACTATGAACTTTCAACTTTCGGGCAAGGCCAAGGGTGCTACACTAAGTATTGGTTTCGGATTCTCATTAGTGAAGGACAATTCAATTGAATCCAGACGAAATATGAATGTCTCTGAGCTTGTGAATTTAGCGGACAGCGGGTCACATAAAGCAGAGCAAATAACAAGTTTTGGGCCAACTAACAATAATGGGAGGCTTCAAAGGGTGGGAAGCGTTCCTAGTGACTTAAATTGTGAATCTCAGCTCTCTTCTCAATCTGTTGATATAAAGATCTGTGACGAAGTTTCACCAAACCTGGGGCTGGAACTCTCCAAGTCAATCAACTTTCTATATCAGAAACTTAATGAGGTGGATATACACAGTTCAGAAGAGCTTCATGGCTTATCTGATAATGTGCAGCCACTCATTACCAAACCTGATCTGGAGTTTGTGACTGACAAAGATATAAATGGATGTGAATATGATAGCAATGAATTTGCTGTCATTGAACAGGGAATAGAAATGCCCAAAAAGAAGGACATAGAATCAGAAAAGAATGATGTTCATCCTGTTGATGATACTGGAATCGAAACTATTTATGTGGATGAAATTTTTAAGGATGATGATATTGAGCCCAATGGGAAGATGAACTTTAATTCAGAGGGTAACATTTCTGATAAGTATGTGGATGTGGTTCTGGTGGATGACTGCAAAAATGAAGAGAGTAGTACTTGTAAAAAAGATTCTTGCATGGAAGATATGGAGTTAGCTTTCAGTAACTTTTTGACTTCAGAATCTGCAGAATTGGAATCTGTGCTAGCCATGTGCGAGTTCCTAGAGCAGGAAAATTACATGGAGACTAAATCAAATTACAAGGCTGACAAAATGATTAAGAAATCGTGCAGCTTGGATGAACTCACGGAATCCGTGGCAACTGATTTCTTAAATATGCTGGGGATTGTGCATGTTCCCTTTGGTCTGACTTCAGATAGTGATCTTGAGTCTCCTAGAGGACGTCTGCTAAGAGAGTTCGAAGAAGAGACCATATCTTCTGGCAACTTTATCATAGAATATGATGTAGATAGAGATCATAAAGAATTTGGTTGCATGGATCAGGCTGGGTCTGGTTATGGGGATCTTTCTGGGGATTTTAGTTTCCCTATTGCTAATCAGGCTGCTGAAGAGGAGCACCAGAGGACAAGTCAATTACTAATTAGACGAAGGAAGGCCAAAGTGATTGAGGATTTGGAATCTGAAGCTTTGATGAAAGAATGGGGCTTAAATGAGGAAGCCTTTCAGAGTACTCCGCACCATTGCTCTGATGGATTTGGAAGTCCAGTGGAGCTACTCCCTGAGGAGCCAGTCAAATTACCTCCACTTGAAGATGGTTTAGGGCCTTTCATCCAGACAAAGGACGGGGGTTATGTGCGGTCTATGAACCCATCTCTTTTTAGAAAATCTAAAAATGCTGGGCGCTTGATTATGCAAGTTTCCTGTCCAGTTGTCTTTCCTGCAGAACTGGGTGCTGATATTATTGAGATATTACAACATTTGGCATCAATTGGTATTAAGAGGTTATCTTTGCAGACAAATAAATTGATGCCTTTGGAAGATATCACTGGGAAGACATTACAACAAATAGCACAGGATGCTGTCCCTGTTAGGTATGGAAGAACACTGATTGAATTGAATCATATTGAGTTGCACATTCATTTTGTCTCAAGTTTTACTCTATGCCTTGTTAATTCATCATTTTCATTGCTGTTGCAGGCAGACACCGCTACGTTGTGAATCATTGTTTGGCCAAGATGTAATCCTAGATGCTGAGACAGAGTCCAACTATGTAACTGCTGAACATCTTGCTCCTTTGGCAATAGACAAGATTGAAACCATGTTAATTGAAGGGTTGAAAATTCAGTCCAGCATGTCTGAGGAGGAAGCACCATCAAGCATTGGTCCCCAGCCTATTGGAAGGATGCTGGCTTTTGAAGGGAAGAGAGCAAACCTTGGATGGTTTCTTAGTTCAGAAGGGGCTGCAGAATTGCAAGCGCTTGATGCTGAAGATTGTGGCAATGATGTTGACAGATTATTGGATCTTTCTATGACATTGCAGGAGTGGTTAAGGTTTGATGCTGGAGTCATTGATGTTGCTAGTCAAGTCTGTGAGCGCAGAGTAAATATCCTTGCTGCTCATCATGCTAAGTGCATGGACTTTAATAATGAAGGATGGGGAAGAGATAATAACTGGGATGAAACATCTGGTCGTAGGCATGGATTGCTGGGGAACAACCTAACTGTAGCCTTTATGGTTTTGCTTAGAGATCCTTATCGAAATTACGAGCCAGTCGGTGCCTCAATGCTTGCACTGGTGCAAGTGCAGAGGTCTTTTTTCCATTTGAAGCCAGCATCGTATGGTGCAGTCTTAGAAAGAAGCAGCAATGAAGAAGAGGATGATGAATGGACTGAAAAAGAGGATACAAATGATAATAATGAATCGGAAGAGGAGCAGTGTACACTTGGGTTTAAAATCACTGAAGTTCATCTTTCAGGTTTGAATGGTGATTCTGAGAAGAAGCAGCATTGGGGTACCAAAACGCAGCAACAGTATGGTACTCGCTGGCTGCTCGCCAGTGGCATGTGCAAGTCCTCCAAGCGTCCATCTTCAAAATCAAATGCTATTGTAGTGTCACACCCACAGCTGAGGAGGAGGGTACAGAACAAAGATGTCTTGTGGAGCATAAGCTCCCATGCAAATAATAGCACAGAAAGGAATTGGAAGGAATTGGCAGGATTTGCTCCACATGTAAGAAATCCTAATGTCATCCTTTCCTAAATGAAAGCATTGTACTAATTTCTGGATTAGTCCTAGAAATTCGAGGGTTTACAGTACACGTTTATATTTCTTGAATGGACAATGCATATTTGTTGATTTTCTTGAATGTACATGAGCCTTCGCAAGAAACATATTAGACAAAGGAATGTGACCAGCTTGGACCTAATGATTAATTGAAAAATAAAACGCAGGAAATGTATTCTTGTATACCTGATATCTATAGCCTTAATTTTATTTTAATCCTTTAAACATTTTGACCTGTCATACTATTTCTACGTTTCATAGTTCATAATACGAACTCTATAACCCCGTGGATACTTATATTTTGACATTTACACCAAAATGTGTTTAAAGATTGATTGACTTCATTTTTTTTTTTTTAGTTTGGCAAGTTGAGGCCAAGACTTTCCGTTGAGTAGCAATGTGCCTACTTGACAAGAATAGCAAGGGGACAGGGTCTTTGAGAGAGTTTTTCCTTGTATTGGTGTAGCTGTTGCTGTCAGTTAGTGTCACTGCCACTTAGATTGCTTTCCAAGCAATGCCTACTTAATTTTAATTTTCTATACTTTCCCATTAGCATATGGATAAGCTTCCTCCATATTCAAAGCATCATCTTTGTTGGGAGTAATTTAATGGCCATTACCCTTTAAGAATATGTTAAAAAAAAATTAGTATTTAAATTTTACCTTTGAAGTACTATTTTTTATTATACAGTGTATAAATATGTTTAATTTTTTTAATTCTTTCTTAATTAAAAAATTTCATTCCTTGTATCAAACATTTTCCCCATTTTATAAAAAATTACAAAATTCTGTTCCCCCGTTTAAAGAAAGGGTAATAACTCGAATTTTTGAACTCACAATCATTAAGACGAGTTCATACTGCTGACTTAATAAGGTTGCTGCTCCCATGATTAAAATTTTAAAAATTTTAAAAATTTACTCAATTTGAAGAAAACATTATGGATTAAATATTTGCTTACACTGGCCCCATTTTTTTCAAAATGATAACAGAACCAAGATAACCAAGAATAGTTTATTCAAATCAACTGGTAGGGATTATCGGTTAAACGATGTTTTGATTTTCAGTCGTGATAAACGTATTTGTATTAAATTAATTGTTGAAAAATTTTTAGTGCATTTATAGCTTTATCCATATAGAACCAGATTAGATAGAATTTAATGAATGAATCAAATTAATCTAAATTCAATAAATTGTGAATATAAATAATTAAAAACAATCATGATAAAAAAATTCAATGAATGAATTGAATTAATCTAAATTCAATAAATTATGAATATAAACTATTAAAAACAATCAAGATAAAATAGAAGATTAAGAGAGAAATGAGGGATTGAAGCCATGATAGAACTTTGCCATTAAAGATCAAAGGGAGTATGAAACACGCTTATTCCGATAATTATTATTATTATTTTTTATTTTAAGTTTTTAGATGAGGTAATTAATTTCTAACATCACAAGAGGAGAAAGTAAAAGAGGATGAGAGTTCGAATCCTGCTCTCCACAATAAAATATCCGTACCTTTAGCCACTTGAACTACTTATGGGTACTTCCGATAATTACTTATTAAGGAGACAATATATACATATTTATATATGCAACCGCACAACCAGAATTCACCGACATGAGATCCACATTTAACATTTTGGGTGGCTGCTTTATTATTATTATTATTAAACTCTTTTATGCCTTGTTGACCAAGGCCCATGTTCCATTTCTTGCTTGCCAGTGCATAGACTGTACTTTTCTTTGATTCTAAATATAACATGAAACAAAGTCTACATGGTATGTTGAAAATTCTGATACTTGTGCATATATAATGCACGTTGGACCATTAGCATAACATGTCACAAATTGGTTCAAAATATGCCAAAAACTTTGCTAAATATTATCTATTAATCTCATGGATTTTAACTACTCCATGGAAAAATACCTACATACCTGGACTGTCCTCGAGCATAAATGGTGGCTTTTTTTTTTAAAGGTCTGCTTAATTAGTGCATACAGATAATTTGCAGAAAAAACTAGCTACGAGTTTAATCTGTATCTAAAAGTAAAGAAAGACTGTCATGATACATATGGAATTAGAAAGTGGACTGCATGTTCGAGCTGGACTGAAGCTTGCGAAATGAAAGCAACCATGTAAGTTGAGCTTAAGAAGAGCTTGGATGATTGTGGATGCCTTCATAGGTTGTTATTACGAAACTTAAATCATCTCGATCTCTTTCCACTCTCTTCTTCACAGGGCAGCCTTCAACTGAGCACCGATAATAGTTCCTGTTCGCCACATAAATAATAAGTACATATAGTTGTCACAACAATGAAGTTAGCTAGATTAATACATATATACTGCATCCATAGTACCCCATATATATACCTTGGATTTGGGCTATTCTTGACCATTTTCTTGCCATATTTTCTCCATTTGAAGCCATCATCTAGTATCTCAATTTCTGATTTTGTCTTGAATGCAACCCTTTCTTTAACTTCCCTCCTCTCTCTGCTGGCCTCTCTATCCTCACCTGATAAAACACATGAGCAACTAGTTCAGCATGCATGCCTATCAAGTCTCATACATCAATGGCTAGAGCTTTAACAGTTGCAACTATATTACATATTTGGTAACTTCATATATTTATATATGGCTTACCACTACTCGGCTCACCATAAGTGCTGGTAGCTTGGCCACCCAACTCACCGATGACATGTGCTCGATAAACCGGATTTTGGGCAGAAGCAGAAAGAAGAGAAGATTGATATTTATCATCCTCTACCCACTCATCAAACATCAAGAAATCTGAAAGCTCAAAATTGGTCGGGTCGCCATAATCACTCTCCTGAGAGCCACCAGAATAATGAGACATGATCATATATAAAAATAGAAAATTCACTTTCTCCCACTGTAAAGATAAATTGCTTTTGTGCATGTATATATATATATATGGTTTCTTGATTGATGCATAAGGGCGGCTTCTTGATGAGCTTCCTGCAATGTTGCAGGAAGCTTCAATGTTAATGCGTAGAGACCTGGAACAGGAGACTAAAAAGGGACCCAGCATTTACCTATTGTTATGATGAACATATAAAGCTTGTGGGACATATCCAAGGATGACTTTAGGGTAGACTTTGATGTGAATGTAGCATTCTATCTCGTGGTTAGACCAAACCCTTCCTCAATGGGCAAGGAGGATCTATGTGTATATATACATATATTGAACAACTGGTCAAAAGCGGCACGGTGTTACTAATGATTTTTGGAGAGTTATATACCTGAGATATATAATGGGTTGTTGTAGGCTTGCAGCTTAATAAAGACAAATCAAAATAGTTTCCGGAGATTTTGCCTTTTTTTTTTTAACCACCACGTTTGGAGTTTATTAAATTTTAATTGATTCAAATTAAATCAAAAGATTTTGTATTTCAATTTTGTTAGTTTAAATTTTTCTAAGTCAACAGTGCAAAAATATTTTGTGATTTCACAAAAAAGAAGAAAATTAATAATAAAAATTGCTTCAAAAATCAGTTTTAAACTTCTTAATTTCATCACATATGTGAAAAAAAAACATTTCAAAATTAAAAATTCCCAAGTATCATACTAAATGAAATTAAGAAATCTCATAAATTTTTATACCTTATTCTTAATTTTTTCCGTGACCATAAGAGCATTTCATACATGTGTAACACCTTACAAGATATTTATTTTTCGAAGCAAATTTGTTTTGACAAGGACCTTTACTTTTAATAATCACATGCATGTATGGATGTCCAGTTAAGGAGTGCGAATTTCACATTCTCAAATTCAGTTAAGCATATGAAATCAAGATAATTTGGGTTTATTATTTTTTTAATTTCCCCTTTAATTCATTTATAATTTATATATATATGTTGATCTATCAATCTCTCAATAATTAGAAAATTAAATTTATGAATATATATGTTTTGAATAACTAGCCTAAATAATTAAATTTTGTGACTGAAAATAGAAAAATAAAAAATTAGAAAATTGAATCTTATTTTTAATTAAATATTTTAACGCACTGATTAAAGGTTTTATCATCCGTTAGCCCATAGATAATCATTTATTATGAGGAATCATTGAATGGTCCATGTCAAAAAATTTTGCTTAATTGAATGGTCCATGTCATCGCTATTGAAACCAAAATTGAGGAGTCTTTGACAGTGAAATCCAAATTCAAATGCAAGTAAAGCATTTGAGATTAGACCATCTTGACTTAGTACCACGAAATTCATCAGTAATTTCCAGTGTAGATATCATATACTTAATTTGTTTCCTTTTGTGCTTTACTAATTAAAATAAACAAATAAATAAATAAGAAAACCCTTTTATTAGACGGTGGAAATCAAGTAAAAATAGTAAATTGATACATTTTATAATACTTTTAAAACAGATAACAATTAAACTATTTTTTATAAGTAAAAAATGAAAATAATTTAACAATTATTATTTTTAAGTATTGTAAAATATAAGATTTAAATTATATCATTGTTAGATTATAAAATTAATTTTATATAATTATAAAAAATAGAATTTTTCTTTTTAGGAACAATTTATTATGTGGCCTTTGAATTTTTATGATTTATTTTATTGAATCTCTGTAAATTTATTATATCTTTAAAGACCCTTAAATATTTGTTTGATATACATCAAATTTTTAAATATTTATTTGATACAACATTAAACTCTTAAATATTTATTTGATATAACATTGAATTCTTAAATATCAATTATACTTTCTGTTTTTTTTATTAAAAAAAAATTCACCGTTATATCAAATAAATATTTATGTACTTTTTAAAAGACAATAAATATATAAAATTTAATAAAATAAATCATCAAAGTTGGAAAGCCTATTAATGAGTTTTTTCTTTTATTTATGTAATTTCTTTTTGGGAAAAAATTTATTTTAGTATCCCAAGTTTAGGCAAACATCAATATCAGTTGGTTCCCTTCAAACAAAACCATTGTTCGAGGAAGTCGCATGCATCACCAAATGGTAATTAAACCATCTTTTTGCTATCTAGACGTCTTAACTGGTCTAGAAGTCAAAAGTCAAACTAATATTTTACAAGTTTAAATCATTTTGGTAAGAAAAAAAAAGTTCAAATCATGGGTACATACAACAATTAAACAACACGACTAATAATTATTGAATTAATTAATTAAAAATATTTTTATTTAAATAATATTTTAATTTAAATCGTATTAGTTATATTAAATTAATTATTAAAAAATATTTAATATTTTAATAATTTTATTTAAATTAAATTAAATTAATTAAAATTTAATAAATTTTAAATATGAATAATTTTAAAAGAAAAAACATAAAAGACAAATTCTAATAAATAAGGTTGAGTATAAACCGACAAATTAAATGGAGCTAACTCTTTCCCAAGTAAGCATATTTTTTATCACTTGGGAAACTTTTAAGAATGTTTTTTGTCCATAGATGTAATTACAGCTTGGTAGAGCTTTAACTTTTATAATTAAAATGCTAACTTCCAAAAAAATAATAAAATGCTAAAATATAATTTTTTATCATAATTAATACTTCATAAAATTTGGATTGATGTGAATTTTTTTTTGTAAAATGGCCAATATGCATTGCTGAATTAAAGTTTTGACAAAGGGTAAAAACAAAAATACCATTATCTCCTTGTGAACACCATTATTTATAAGTTTGAATTGCATGGTCGAATTTAATAAGAAAAAAAATTCTCATATACGCCCATTCATATAGATTTAAAATTTATATTCACACCTACATAGATTCTCAATATAAAATAAAATTATATTTATACTGATATAATTTATTATAAATTCACTTTGAGTAAAAAATTTGCTAAATAACACATAGATTAACATAAGGTAGTTGATTAATTAATTTTTTTATCTGAATCAACGATATTCAAAATTCAATGAATTTTTATTTTATAATAAAAAATAATTATTAATTAAAAATTTACGACATAATTCAAAAAAAAAATCTCAATACGTATACTTAAAAAAGAACTTAATTTGTCCTCCTTTTGTAGTGTAATGATTCAAATAATAAATATTATAAGGCGAGATCATGAATTCGATCTCCTCTCATTGAACTCTAAGTTGTTAAAAAAAAAAAAAAACCTTAAGTATCAGTAATGGAAGCAAATGTTGCCGTTGTCGTAAATATAAGAGCACTTGACTTTGTCCAATCACAAACGATTGAGGAATTATTTGTATAATCAAATATGGTGCGAGAATATTTCGTATTTGCACAAAATAAATTCACACAGTTGTTTTTTTGACTAAATTCACACTACTATTTTAAAACTTTTTATTAAGGAAAAAACATGTTTAATATGATAAATACATATAAATTGCATACAAAAAGTATATATAAGCTATTTAATTTTAAAGAATTATTAGATTTTGTTTGATAATTTATAAAAATTAAATTTAAAATTTAACTAGTGTCCCTATTTCTAATTCAGCAAAGACTTATATGTTGAATTATTAAAATTAACGATATTTTTTTATAAAAAAATTGTATTTTCAATATATATATTTTATTTTATATAAAACACTCTAATTTTATTATATTTAAAATAGTACTCTTCATTTTTATAAAGAATTATGTGTTTTATTTTAATTAAAACATAATTTTTTCAACTATATATATTTTTTTATTTTATTTATTCAATTATATATATATATATTATATTATATTTAATTAAATTATAGTTTTAATTTATTAAAATTATTTAATTAAGACTTATTGGTGAAAAAAAGTTAAATTGTTGCGACTTTTTACAATCTAATCCTAATTTTTTAATTTTTACAATAATGTCCCAATTTTAAAATTTTTTTACAATGTTAGCACATGGTCAAAATTGATTGTAAAAATGCTGAGTTGACTGTGAGCTGTCATGTCAGCAGACTAAAAATTACCATCCACATACACATTAGCTAACCATGGTTAAGTTTGAGAAAACAACATTGTTTCCCTATTTCCACTGTCGTTCGCTTCCCTTTTTCTTCTCCTAATCCTTCTTCTTCTGTTTCTCTGGCTGCCCAAAAACCAACTCGATACAAGCTTTGTGTTCATCAAGATCTTCATCAGTAACACTCTTGCTTTTCTTTTTCTTGCTATTTCCTTTCCTCCTTGGCCACGCTTCATCCCAGTAAATATTCGGAGACAATGAATGCTATTTATACAGCTGTAACGACAATGAAAGCAGTTGTTATTTCACTATTTGTGGTGGCGGAGGTGGAGGCAACTGATATGGCAATTCTTGAAGATCTTGATCTTGTTATTGTTCTTGTTCTTGATCATGCGGTGATGGGAGTGATGGTGGGAGATACATGAGGGTGGGTGTAAGCACAGACATAACCCCGGAGGTGGTGGCCCAAGAGTGCTGCAGCGGAGGTCGGAGGACCTCGCCGGCCGGAGATAATGACAAATTCATTTTTTCATTCATTTTCTGTTTGGTTGTGTTTAATGCATCGAAAAATATTCTTTTTTGAGACAAAAATTAAAGTTGGAAAATTATTTTGCTTGAGTTAGCTTTGAGCTATTATTGTAATTTCTGCAAGTTTTTTTTTTTCTGGTGAAATTAAGGGAATGATATGTTCTTTAGGTTAGCTTTGAGCTATTATTGTAATTTCTGCTAGTTTTTTTTTTTCTGGTGAAATTAAGGGAATGATATGTTCTTTAGGTTATGTTACTTTGTTTGATTAAATTAATTGATTTTATTTAATTGTAAAACATAACATTAAGTTTTAAGAATATTCAAAGAAGAGGTGTGTCTCGCCATCCTGTGATGATTGCATGGTCATGCCCTCTTGTGCAGTGGGTTAAACTTAACACTGAAGGAGCCTTTGCTCATGATTCCTCAATTGCTTCAGCAAGCGGTGAATTAAGAGATTCCAACTGTAAATGGGTAGCTGGTGTGGCTGTGAAAGTTGGGTCTTGTTCAATGCTTAATGTGGAATTATGGGGCATATATGAAGGTCTAAAGCTGGCTTGGGATATGGATTTTAAACAAGTGCTTCTGGAGAGTGACAGTGAAAGTGTAGCGAACTCACGAAGAAGAGGCCAGTTCTTCATCACCACTCTCAGTTGTTCTGGAGATGAGGTTTTCCATGAATGGTGTGTTTGTTAATGGAATTAGGATTAATGGTTTCCATGAGAGGAGATGGAGTGTTTGTTAATAGTGATGAATGTGCAACCTTGGTTTCCATCGCTTGGAGCATTTGGAACAGCAGGAATGCTGTTGTGTGGAATATGAAAGACGAAGTCCTAAGCTTATTGTTACCCAGGCGCAACGATTTCTGCATTACTGGGGGTATGCTCAATCGAGTGCTGTTGGCCATATTCCTTTATCTGATGCAAATCCTTCTCCAATTCAAACACGTTGGCATTGCCCTGTTTTGGGAAGGTTGAAGTGCACCGTCGTTGCTGCATTATTTGCTGCAGATAGAAGTATGGGTATTGGGGTTATTCTCAGGGATAGTGATGGGGGATTTGTAGCTGCTTTG
>CATIWM010133111.1:0-40674 GCA_949671775.1 Mallotus repandus | reverse complement strand
AAATAAAAAATTACCCATAGTCTTCAATAATTATTTTTTTCATAATTATTTAGAATTTATAAATTAAACTAATTAAAGTAAAAATTACCCATAGTATTTAATAATTATTTTTTCAGTAAAAATAGTAAAAAATTATGAAATATATCAAATAAATTATTATTTTTATTGTTGATACTAATAAAAGTAAACATTATATTTATGGTCTTAATTTTATTATTAAAGATGAAAAAACTGAAAAAACAACAAACAACAATAAAAATAAACAAAAGCCAACAACTACAATTTTTTGTTGCTTTTTGTTAAAAATAAAAAAATAACAATAAAAAACAATAAAAATTATGAGATATATAAAAAATTATTATTTTTATCATTAATACTAATGAAATTAAAAATTTTATTTATGGCCTTAATTTTGTCATTAATAATGAAAAATTAATTTAAAAAATAATAAAAAATAACAAAAATAAACAACAATCAACAAAAATCAACAACAATCGATAACATAAACTTTTGTTATTTTTGTTGTTTTGTTGTTTCAATTGTTGTTTTTAATTTTCTTTTGTTGTTTTGGTTAGTTGATTTTTGTATTTTTTTGGCTTTTTTTTGTTGATGTCACAAATACATCATAAGGATTGTAAACTTGTTACATATTGATGATCACTAAGTATCAAATAATTTCTTTTAAAAAAAAGAAGTTGTTAGACATTTTAATAAACAAATTAAACTAAAAAAAATAAAATTCTTATTCTTTAAGAATATAAAAGGAGAAAATTTTGTTTATTTATTGTTGTTACAATAGTTGAAGACATTTATTGCTTGGTTTAACAATAATTGAAAATGTTTAGTTCATAATTATTCATTTGAAAAAAAAAAGGTCTTAAGAGAAAAAAATATTGGGAATAAAATGAACACAATAGCTTAAAAATAAAAAAAATGTTGAGCAAAAAATGTTGAAAAAAAAGATAAATATAGTACTATAAAAATAAGAAAAAAATGTTTGGCAAATAAATGTTGGGAAAAAAATGAAGACAGTAGAAAAAATGTTAGAAAAAAATATTGAGAAAAAAATAGATGAAGACAATAAAAAAATATTGAAGGAAAATAAATGAAAATAGTATAAAAAAAATTGTTGAAAAAAAAGAAAACAAATAAAATGTTGAAAAAAAAGTATTAAGTAAAAAAGTTGAAAAAATCAGTAAAAAGTAACAAATGTTGAAAAAAGACGGCCCTAATGGCAAGAGGAGTGGACTACATTTGAAAAAAAAATTTGAAAAAATATTTTTGAAAGTTTTTAAAATCAACAATTTTGAATTTTTTTTATTTTTTGTATATTTATGGAAAGATCCCTATATTTTATGTATATTTATGGAAAGATCCCTATATTTTATGTATTATCCATGGGATTAGGCCCATTAACCCATGTTGGTGAAGCAAAGTCTATAAAGCTAAAGCAAAACCCGCAAGCTTGTTATTGGCTTTTGAAATTTTAAAAAGCTTAACTGGTGCGCTGTTCCTGTTCGTGTCGTGCAAAAAGCTACTGCTTTTTCCCCCCTTTTTTTAGGTAGCAGTTACTCAAACCAAAAACCCTTTTAGTGTGATTAATACATAAAATCATTTGTAGCGATGAAACAAATATTGGATTTATTCGTTTGGAATTGATTTGTTGGCTTGATCATTCTTTTTTTGTGCATGAATTGTTGAATTTGTGTGTGTTTATTTTTTTTATGGTTTTTGAGGGAGAAATTAGCTAGAGACATGTTCCCATTGACATCATTTAACTATGCAATTTGGAAACCAAGAATGGACCAACTTTTGCACGCTGCAGAATTGTATGATCCCGTGAAAGGGTATAAAGCTAAACCCTCTGATATGTCTAATAAAGATTGGGTGCTGTTGGGTCAAAAAGTTGTTTCTTTGATTCTGCGGTGGATTGATGATAGTGTTTTTAATCTTGTGTCTATGGAAACAAATGCACATTCTTTATGGATGCAATTGGAGTCTCTTTTCGAGAGCAAAACCCATGTGAAGAATGCGAATTTGATGAGGGAACTTGTTGATTTACGGTATAAGGATGGGGATTGTATGGATAAGTACTTGAATGATTTTCAAATTATTGTGAATGAATTTAATAGTTTGGAGATTGTGTTGCCTGATGAGCTGTAAGTGTGTTTCTAGTTTGCAGAGTGACGGGGAGGGTTTGGTCATCAATTATGATTCTGATGAGCTGCAGTTGTCCATGGATATGATAAAAACACATATCATAGAGAGGCAAGGAAGCAGTGAAGCTGGAAATTCTCAGGGTTCAAGCAGCCACGACAAGTCGAGAAAGAGAGTGGTAACTTGTTATCAATGTGGCAAACAATGGCATATGAAAAGGGATTGTGAAGCAATATTGAACAGGGAGCAATCGGGCAGCGGAGATGAGAAAAAAGGGGAAGATGAAGGTAGAGTAAAATCAATGAAACCTGATGACAATGCAGCAAGGTTAAAAAAAGATACGTATTTGTTAAAATATTCCTAGTTTTTTAGCACTAGATATTGGTTTGATACATTCCAGGAAAGTAAGGGAGAGTTTGTAACACTTATCGACGACAAGAAACTAGAAGTTGAGGGTATTGGTAATGTGAAAGTGAAGATGTATGACTGTAAGATAAGGACTTTTGGTGATGTGAGTTATGTGCTAAAATATAATAGTAATGTGATTTCTGTGGGCCGTTTGTTTTCTTTAGGCACTAGTAGTTGCACTGCAAGACATGGTATGTGGGAAGTTAGAAAAGGTGATGTTGTGACGATAAAAGGTGACACAACTGAACTAGGTTTATATGAGTTGATAAGGAGGACAGTTGTTCCTAGGTTTGATGATGTGGGATATATATTGTAGTTCTCAACATGGAGTGAGAGACAGAACTGAGCGAGCATCTCATCAGAAGGTTGCAACATTTCATCAAAAGGTTCTTGCATAAGGAGATTTTACTGGTTTTGCTATTAGGATATCAGTAATTGCTTATCTGAATTTGCTTTTTTCGGCGATTTTACTAGATTTGACGTTATTAGCAGTTTATTGGTGTTTCTTTGTTTCAAGTTGTTAGTAGCAGATTACTTGATGACTTGCAAGGATTTCTATTTTCTGAATTTCAACTTCTTTTTTGCGCTTTTATTTGCTCGGTATATATAGATATATATTGAATTTTCTATTATTCATTAAGTAATAATTTTGCCTGGCATATACAAACTACCTAAAATTTGAATGGTTTAGATTCTAACTGCTTTATTTGTTGAATTGAAAATGTGTAGGGAAAGATGTAGATTGCTTCATTTGTTTTTTAAATGTCCCAAGAAACCTGCATTAGTTTTAGTCTCAAATAGGGCGTAAACTAAGAAGTTTGAATGCCCACCCAACCTTGCGGTTGGCCTCCATGTATGTTTTGTATTTTATTACCTTTGATTATTCGATTATTTCTTTATTATTAGGTGGATTGCAAGCGCTTCCAATTTTACAATTGAGTCCAAGTTTGCAAATTATTCATTTTGCATGCTTCATTACCTTGCACTTATTACAAATAAGAATAAATATTACAAACATTTATTCAAGATAATCGGGGAAAGGATTAGGGATTACAATAACTTATAAAAATACAATGATACTGAACCAAAATAAAACCTCTCAAGAACTAATTAATTCACTAATTACTTAGTGATTAGAAATCACCAAAAAACCTACAACAAACAAAGGGTAGCTTCGTCTTGAAATAAACAACTTTATATGTAAAGGGAATAAATAAATTTTAGATAAAATAAACATGAATATTCATCTAAACCTAGATTGATTACTCAAACAAACATAATATCATGGCAATCACATGCAATATTGAAGATATAGGGCAACATATACGTATGAGAAACTAAAAATAAATTAAAAGACACTAAAATAGATGCTAGATTATGTGGGTTTTTGGGGAAGAGGTCAAGGCGATGCCTCTTAACAAAAAGGCATTGCCTCTTCGTAAAGGAGTGACGTCTCTTTGAAGAGACGCTGCCTCTTCACCAGGAACTTGAATTCATCGGTTACTTAATTCTTAAGTAAATCGAATTTCATATAAGGTAAACGTAAATCTACCACTAATACATCAATATTTCACATAATGATACCCTCATGTAATATTCAATAATTTAGAAACACGATAATAAATGATCAAAACCAACAAATAAGGTCTAGCGCACCCCTAAGTGTTTGGCGACAATGGCACTGTGCAAGCTCAGGACCTGTTAGGAAATACATAATGGGCTTCGGCCCAAAATGTAGATGGAGTTACCACCCGGATAAAAGCCGAGAAATACTATATAGCAACCGGATTCCACGGACGTTCCCAGAAGCCGTCATCAGAGATCTGGTTTATAAACTGGGTATGGGCTTTTGAATGCCCACCCAACCTTGCGGTTGGCCTCCGTGTGTGTTTTGTATTTTATTACCTTTGATTATTCGATTATTTTTTTTATTATTGTATAAGTTATTATAATCCCAAATCCTTTCCCTGATTGTCTTGAATGAATGTTTGTAATATTTGTTCTTATTGGGTGGATTGCAAGTGCTTCCAATTTTACAATTGAGTCTAAGTTTGCATATTAATCATTTTGCATGCTTCATTACCTTGCACCTATTACAAATAAGAACAAATATTACAAACATTCATTCAAGACAATCAGGAAAAGGATTTGGGATTATAATAACTTATACAATTACAGTGATACTGGCTCCAAATAAAACCTCTCAAGAACTAATTAATTTACAAATTACTTAGTGATTAGAAATCACCAAAAAACCTACAACAAACAAAGGTTAGCTTTGTCTTGAAATAAATAACTTTATATGTAAAGGGAATAAATAAATTTTAAATAAAATAAACATGAATATTCATCTAAAGATAGATAGATTACTCAAACAAACCTAATATCATAGCAATCACATACAATATTGAAGATATGGTGCAACATATACGTATCAAATACAGAAAATAAACTAAAAGATACTACAATATAAGCTAGATTAGGCGGGCTTCTAGGGAGGAGGCGGTGCCGCATTGAGGAGGCATCACCTCTTCGTAAAGGAGCGACGTCTCTTTGAAGATACGTCGCCTCTTCACTAGGAACTCGAATTCATTGGTTACTTAATTCTTAAATAAATTGAATTTTATGCAAAGTAAACATAAATCTACCACTAATACATTGATATTTCATATAATCATACCTACTTGTAATATTCAATAATTCAGAAGCATGAAAACAAATATTAAAACCAACAAATAAGGTATAGCGCGCGCCTAAGTGTTTGGCAACCACGACATTGTGCAGGCTCAGGACCTGCGAGGAAATACATAATTGGCTTTGGCCTAAAATGGAGATGGAGTTGGCACCTGGATGAAAGCCGGGACACACTATATAGCAACCGGATTCCACGGAAGTTCCCAAAACCCATTATCAGAGATCGGGTTTGAAAACTGGGTATGGGCTTTTGAATGCCCACCCAACTTTATAGTTGGCCTCCGTGTGTGTTTTGTATTTTATTACCTTTGATTATTCAATTATTTCTTTATTATTGGGTGGATTGCTGGCGCTTCAAATTTTACAATTATGTGCAAGTTTGCACATTAATCATTTTGCATGCTTCATTACCTTGCACCTATTGCAAATAAGAACAAATATTACAAATATTCATTTAAGATAGTTGGGGAAAGAATTAGGGATTACAATAAGTTATATAATTATAATGATATTGAATCCAAATAAAACCTCTCAAGAACTACTTAATTCACTAATTACTTAATGCTTAGAAATCACCAAAAAACCTACAACAAACAAAGGTTAACTTCGTCTTAAAATAAACAACTTTATATGTAAAGGGAATAAATAAATTTTAGATAAAATAAACATGAATATTCATCTAAACATAGATTGATTACTCAAACAAACCTAATATCATGGCAATCACATGAGGCAACATATACATATCAGATACAGAAAATAAACTAAAAGATACTAAAATAGAATCTAGATTATGCTAGTTTCTAGGGACGAGGTGGCATCACCTCCTCTTGACGAAGAGGCATCGCCTGTTCATAAAGGAGCGACATCTCTTTGAAGAGACGTCGCCTCTTCACAAGGAACTCAAATTCACCGGTTACTTAATTCTTACGTAAATCGAATTTCATATAAAGCAAACGTAAATCTACCACTAATACAACGATATTTCACATAATCATACCCTCTTGTAATATTCAATAATTTAGAAACACGAAAACAAATTATCAAAACCAACAAATAAGGTCTAGCAATTGCCCAAGTGTTTGACAACCACGACACTGAACAAGTTTAGGACCCGCTAGGAAATACATAATGGGCTTAGGCCTAAAGTGGAGATGGAGTCGCCACCGAGTTAAAAGCTGGGACACAATACACAGTAACTGGATTCCACAGAGGATCCTAGAACCCGTCAACAGAGATCAGGTTAGGAAACTGGGTATGGGCTTTTGAATGCCCACCCAACCTTGCAGTTGGCCTCCGTGTGTGTTTTGTATTTTATTACCATTGATAATTCAATTATTTCTTTATTATTGGGTGGATTGCAAGCGCTTCCAATTTTACAATTTAGTCCAAGTTTGCACTTTAATAATTTTGCATGCTTCATTACTTTGCACCTATTACAAATAAGAACAAATATTACAAACATTCATTCAAAATGATCAGGGAAAGGATTAGGGATTACAATAACTTATACAATTACAATGATACTGAATCAAAATCAAACCTCTCAAGAAATAATTAAGTCACTAATTACTTAGTGATTAGAAATCACTAAAAAACCTACAACAAACAAAGGTTAGCTTCGTCTTAAAATAAACAACTTTATATGTAAAGGGAATAATTAAATTTTATATAAAATAAACATGAATATTCATTAAAACATAGATTGATTACTCAAACAAACCTAATATCATTGCAATAACATGCAATATTGAAGATATGGGGTAACATATACGTATCAGACACTGAAAATGAATTAAAAAATACTAAAATAGAAGATAGATTAGGTGGATTTCTGGGGAGGGCGTTGCGACACCTGGAGGAGGCATTGCCTTTTGACGAAGAGGCATCACCTCTTCATAAAGGAGTGACATCACTTTGAAGAGATGTCGCCTCTTCACCATTAACTCAAATTCACCGGTTACTTAATTCTTAAGTAAATCGACGTTCAAGCAAAGTAAATGTAAATCTACCACTAATACATCGATATTTCATATAATCATACCCTCATGTAATATTCAATAATTCAAAAATACGAAAACAAATGATCAAAACCAACAAATAAGGTCTAGCATGTGTCCAAATATTTGGCGACCATGGCACTGTGCAAGCTCAAGACTTGCTAGGAAATATATAATGGGCTTAAGCCCAAAATAGAGATGGAGTCACCACTCGGATAAAAGCCGGGACATACTATACAACAACTGGATTCCATGAAGGTTTATAGAAGCCATCATCAGAGATCGGGTTTAGAAACTAGGTATGGGCTTTTGAATGCCCATCCAACCTTGCGGTTGGCCTTTGTGTGTGTTTTGTATTTTATTACCTTTAATTTTTTGATTATTTCCTTATTATTGGGTGGATTGCAAGCGCTTCCAATTTTACAATTGAGTCCAAGTTTGCAGATTAATCATTTTGCATGCTTCATTACCTTTCACTTATTACAAAAAAGAACAAATATTACAAACATTCATCCAAGACAATGGGGGAAAGGATTAGGGATTACATTAACTTATACATTTACTATGATATTGAATCCAAATAAATCCTCTCAAGAACTAATTAATTCACTAATTACTTAGTGATTAGTAATCACTAAAAAACCTACAACAAATAAAGGTTAGCTTTGTCTTGAAATAAACAACTTTATATATAAAAGGAATAAATAAATTTTACATAAAATAAACATGAATATTCATCTAAACATAGATTGATTACTCAAACAAACCTAATATCATGGCAATCACATGTAATATTGAAGATATGGGGCAACATATACGTATCGGATACTGAAAATAAATTAAAAGATACTAAAGTAGAAGCTAGATTAGGCGTCTTTTTAGGGAGGGGGCAGCGTCGCCTCTTGACGAAGAGGTGTCACCTCTTTGTAAAGGAGTAACATCTCTTTGTAAAGGAGCAACATCTCTTTGAAGAGACACTATATAGCAACCAAATTCCACGGAGGTTCCCAGAAGCCGTCATTATAGATCGGGTTCGGCAACTGGGTATGGGCTTTTGAATGCCTACCTAACCTTGCGGTTGGCCTCCGTGTGTGTTTCATATTTTATTACCTTTGATTATTTGATTATTTCCTTACTATTGGGCTGATTGCAAGTGCTTCCAATTTTGCAATTGAGTCCAAGTTCGCACATTAATGATTTTGCATGCTTTATTACCTTGCACTTATTACAAATAAGAACAAATATTACAAACATTCATTTAAGACAATCAAGGAAAGGATTAGGGATTACAATAACTTATGCAATTACAATGATACTGAATCCAAATAAAACCTCTGAAGAACTAATTAATTCACCAATTACTTAGTGATTAGAATTCACCAAAAAACCTACAACAAATAAAGGTTAGTTTCGTCTTGAAATACACAGCTTTTTAGCTAAAGGGAATAAATAAATTTTACATAAAATAAACATGAATATTCATCTAAATATAATTTTATTACTCAACCAAACCTAATATAATGGCAATCACATGCAATATTGAAGATATGGGGCAACATATATGTATTAGATACTGAAAATAAACTAAAAGATACTAAAATAGAAGCCAGATTGGGCGGGTTTCTGCGGAAGAGGTGGCATCGCCTTGAGGAGGCATCACCTCTTCATAAAGGAGAGATGTCTCTTCAAAGAGTAGTTGCCTCGTCATCAGGAACTCTAATTCACAAGTTACTTAATTCTTAAGTAAATCTAATTTCATGCAAAGTAAACATAAAATCTACCACTAATACATCGATATTTCACATAATCATACCCTCTTGTAATATTCAACAATTTAGAAACACAAAAACAAATGATCAAAACCAACAAATAAGGTCTAGAGCGCGCCAAAGTGTTTGGCGACCACATCACTCTGCAAGCTCAAGACCTGCTAGGAAATACATAATTGGCTTAGGGCAAAATGGAGATAGAGTCACCACCCAGATAAATGCTAGGACACATTATACAGCAACCAGACTCTACGGAGGTTCCCAGAAGCAGTCATTAAAGATCAGGTTCAGAAACTAAGTATGGGCTTTTGATCGCCCACCCAACCTTGCAGTTGGCCTTCGTATGTGTTTTGTATTTTATTACCTTTGATTATTCAATTATTTCCTTATTATTGGGTGGATTGCAAGCGCTTCCAATTTTACAATTGAGTCCAAGTTTGCACATTAATCATTTTGCATGCTTCATTACCTTGCACTTATTACAAATAAGAACAAATATTACAAACATTTAGTCAAGACAATCAGGAAAAGGATTAGGGATTACAATAACTTATACAATTACAATGATATTGAATCAAAAAAAAACCTCTTAAGAACTAATTAATTCACTAATTACTTAGTGATTAGAAATCATCAAAAAACCTTCAGAAAACAAAGATTAGCTTCATATTGAAATAAATAGCTTTATATGTAAGGGGAAGAAATAAATTTTACATAAAATAAACATGAATATGCATCTAAACATAGATGATTACTCAAACAAACCTAATATCATGGTAATCACCTGCAATATAGAAGATATGGGGCAACATATACGTATCGGATACTGAAAATAAATTAAAAGATACTAAAATAGAAGCTAGATTAGGTGGCTTTTTGGGGAGGTGGCGGCGTTACCTCTTGACGAAGAGGTGCCCGCTCTTGATGAAGAGGTGTCGCCTCTTTGTAAAGGAGCAACGACTCTTTGAAGAGACGTCGCCTCTTCATTAGGAACCTGAATTCACCGGTTACTTAATTCTTAAGGAAATAGAATTTCATACAAAGTAAACGTAATTCTACCACTAAAATCGATATTTCACATAATCATACCCTCATGTAATATTCAATAAATCAGAAACAGGAAAACAAATGATCCAAACCAACAAATAAAGTATAACACGCACCTAAGTGTTTGGTGACCACAGCACTGTGCAAGCTTAAGACCTGCTAGGAAATACATAATGGGCTTAGGCCTAAAATGGAGATGGAGTCGCCACCCGGATAAAAGTGGGGACATACTATACATCAACTAGATTCCACGGAGGTTCCCAGAAGCCATCATCAGAGATCAGGTTTGAAAACTAGGTCTGGGCTTTTGAATGCCCACCTAACCTTATGGTTGGCCTTCGTGTGTGTTTTGTATTTTATTACTTTGGATTATTCTATTATTTCCTTTTTATTGGGAGGATTGCAAGCACTCCCAATTTTACAATTGAGTCCAGGATTGTACATTAATCATTTTGCATGCTTCATTACCTTATTCTTATTAAAAATAAGAATAAATATTACAAACATTCATTCAAGACAATCGGGGAAAGGATTAGGGACCATAATAACTTATATAATTACAATGATACTGAATCCAAATAAAACCTCTTAGGAACTAATTAATTCACTAATTACTTAGTGATTAGAAATCACCAAAAAACCTACAACAAACAAAGGTTAGCTTCGTCTGGAAATAAACAGCTTTGTATGTAAAGGGAATAAATAAAATTTGCATAGAATAAACATGAATATTCATCTAAACATAGATTGATTACTCAAACAAACCTATTATCATGGCAATCATATGCAATATTGAGGATATGGGGCAACATATACATATCGGATACTGAAAATAAACTAAAAGATACTAAAATAGAAGTTAGATTAGGCGGGTTTCTAGGGAGGAGGCGGCATCGCCACTTGACGAAGAGGCGTCGCCTCTTCTTAAAGGATCGATGTCTCTTTGAAGAGACGTCGCCTCTTCACAAGGAACTTGAATTCATCGGTTACTTAAATCTTAAATAAATCAAATTTCATGTAAGGTAAACATAAATCTACCACAAGTACATTGATATTTCACATAATCATACCCTCATGTAATATTCAATAATTCAGAAAGAAGAAAACAAATGATCAAAACCAATAAATAAGGTCTAGCGCGTGCCCAAGTGTTTGGCAACCACGACACTATGCAAGCTTAGGACCTCATAGTAATTATATAATGGGCTTAGGCCCAAAATGGAGATGGTGTTGCCACCTAGATAAAAGCCAGGACACACTATACAACAATAAGATTCCACAGAGGTTCCCAGAAGCCATCATTAGAGATCGGGTTCGAAAACTTAGTATGGGCTTTTGAATTCCCACCCAACCTTGCAATTGGCCTTAGTGTGTGTTTTGTATTTTATTACCTTTGATTATTCAATTATTTTCTTGTTATTGGGTGGATTGCAAGCTCTTCCAATTTTACAATTGAGTCCAAGTTTGCACATTAATCATTTTGGATGCCTCATTACCTTGTACTTCTTACAAATAAGAATAAATATTACAAACATTCATTCAAGATAATCGGGGAAAGGATTAAGGATTACAATAACTTATACAATTACAATGATACTGAATCAAAATAAAACCTCTCAAGTACTAATTAATTCACTAATTACTTAGGGATTAGAAATCACCAAAAAACCTACAACAAACAAAGGTTAGCTTCATCTTGAAATAAACAGCTTTATATGTTAAAGGAATAAATAAATTTTACACAAAATAAACATGAATATTCATCTAAAAATAGATTGATTACTCAAACAAACCTAATATCATGGCAATCACATGCAATATTGAAGATATAGGGCAACATATATGTATCAGATACTGAAAATAAACTAAAAAAAAATACTAAAATAGAAGCTAGATTAGGCGAGTTTCTGGGGAAGAGGCGGCGTCGCCTCTTCACGAAGAGGCGTAGCCACTTCGTAAAGGACCGATGCCACTTTGAAGAGATGTCGTCTCTTTACTAGGAACTCAAATTCACTGGCTACTTAATTCTTAAATAAATCAAATTTCATTCTAAGTAAACGTAAATCTACCACGAATACATTGATAGTTCACATAATGATACCCTCATGTAATATTCAATAATTCAAAAAAATAAAAATAAATGATCATAACAAACAAATAAGGTCTAGCGTATGCCCAAGTATTTGGCGATCACGACACTGTACGAGCTTAGGACCTACTAGTAAGTACATAATGGGTTTAGGCCCAAAATGGAGATGAAGTCGCCACCCGAATAAAAGCCGGGACACACTATATAGGAACTGGATTCCACGAAGGTCCCTAGAAGCCGTCATCAGAGATCGTGTGTGGAAACTGGGTATGGGCATTTGAATGCTCACCTAACCTTATTGTTGGCCTCCGTGTGTGTTTTGTATTTTGTTACTTTTGATTATTCGATTATTTCCTAATTATTGGGTGGATTGCAAGCTCTTCCAATTTTACAATTGAGTCTAAGTTTGCAAATTAATCATTTTGCATGCTTCATCACCTTGCACTTATTACAAATAAGAACAAATATTACAAACATTGATTTAAGATAATCGTGGAAAGGATTAGGGATTACAATAACCTATATAATTACAATGATACTGAATCCAAATAAAACCTTTCAAGAACTAATTAATTCACTAATTAATTAGGAATTAGAAATCACCAAAAAACCTACAACAAGCAAAGGTTAGCTTCGTCTTGAAATAAACAGCTTTATATGTAAAGGGAATAAATAAATTTTACATAAAATAAACATGGATGTTCATCTAAACATAGATTGGTTACTCAAACAAACCTAATATCATGGCAATCACATGCAATATTGAAGATATGGGGTAACATATACATATCGGATACTGAAAATAAACTAAAAGATACTAAAATAAAAGCTAAATTAAGCAAGTTTCTGGGGAGGAGGCGACATCGCCTATTGACGAAGAGGTGTTGCGTCTTCATAAAGGAGCGACGACTCTTTAAAGAGACGTTGCCTCTTCGCCGGTTACTGAATTCTTACATAAATCGAATTTCAAGCAAAGTAAACATAAATCTACCACTAATACATCGATATTTCATAAAATCATACCCTTATGTAATATTCAATAATTCAGAAACATGAAAATAAATGATCAAAACCTGCAAATAAGGTCTAACACGTGCCCAAGTGTTTGGCGACCACACCACTGTGCAAGCTCAGGACTTGCTAGCAAATATATAATGGGCTTAGGCCTAAAATTGAGATGGAGTCGCCACCCGGTTAAAAGCCGGGACACACTATACAGCAACCGGATTCCATGGAGGTTCCCAGAACCCGTCATCAGAGACCGGCTTCAAAAACTTGGTATGGGCTTTTGAATGCCTACCCAACCTTGTGATTGGCCTCTGGGTGTGTTTTGTATTTTATTACCTTTGATTATTTGATTATTTCTTTTTTATTAGGTGGATTGCAAGTGCTTCTAATTTTATAATTGAGTCTAAGTTTGCACATTAATCATTTTGCATGCTTCATTACCTTGCAATTATTACAAATAACATAAATTTTACAAACATTCATTCAAGACAATCGGGGAAAAGATTAGGGATTACAATAACTAATACAATTATAATGATACTGAATCCAAATAAAACCACTCAAGAACTAATTAATTCACTAATTACTTAGTGATTAGAAATCACCAAAAAACCTAGAACAAAAAAAGGTTAACTTCGTCTTGAAATACACAGCTTTATATGTAAAGGGAATAAATAAATTTTACATAAAATAAACATGAATATTCATCTAAACATAGATTGATTACTCAAACAAACCCAATATCATGGCTATCACATGCAATATTGAAGATATGGGGTAACATATATGTATCAGATACTGAAAATAATCTAAAAGATACTAAAATAAAAGCTAGATTAGGTGGGTTTCTAGGGAGGAGGTAGTGACGTCTCCTCTTGACGAAGAGGCATCGCCTCTTCATAAACGAGTGACGTCCCTTTGAAGAGACGTCGCCCTTCACCAGGAACTTGAATTCAGTGGTTACTTAATTCTTACCTAAATCGAATTTCATGTAAAGCAAATGTAAATCTACCACTAATACATTGATATTTCAGATAATTATACCATCATGTAGTATTTAATAATTTAGAAACACAAAAATAAATGATCAAAACCAACAAATAAGGCCCAACACACACCCAAGTATTTGGCGACCACGACACTGTGTAAGGTCAGGACCTGCTAGGAAATACATAATGGACTTTGGCCCAAAATGGAGATGGAGTCGCCACCCGGATATAAGATGGGACATACTATACAACAACCGAATTGCACGGAGGATCCCAAAAGCTATCATCACAGATCGGGTTCGAATACTAGGTATGGGCTTTTAATTCCCAACCAACCTTGCAATTGGCCTCCGTGTGTGTTTTGTATTTTGTTACCTTTGAGTATTCAGTTATTTCCTTATTATTGGGTGGATTGCAAGCTCTTTCAATTTTACAATTGAGTCCAAGTTTGCACATTAATCATTTTGCATGCTTCATTACTATGCACCTATTATAAATAAGAATAAATATTACAAACATTCATTCAATACAATTGGGGAAAGGATTAGGGTTTATAATAACTTATACAATTATAATGATACTGAATCCAAATAAAACCTCTCAAGCACTAATAAATTCACTAATTACTTAGTGATTAGAAATCACCAAAAAACCTATAACAAACAAAGGTTAGTTTCGTCTTGAAATAAACAACTTTATATGTAATCGGAATAAATAAATTTTTCATAAAATAAACATGAATATTATTCTAAATATAGATTGATTACTCAAACAAACCTAATATTATGGCAATCACATGCAATATTGAAGATGTGGGGAAACACATCCATATCAAATACTGAGAATAAACTAAAAGATGCTAAAATCGAAGCTAGATTAGGCGGGTTTCTAGGGTGGAGGGGCGTCACCTCGAGGAGGCATCGCCTCTTGCAGAAAAGGCATCTCCTCTTCATAAAGGAGCAATTTCTCTTCAAAAGAGTCATCGCCTTTTCATTAGGAACTCGAATTCATCGGTTACTTAATTCTTAAGCAAATCAAATTTCATGCAAAGTAAACATAAATCGATCACTAATACATCGATATTTCACATAATCATACCCTCATATAATATTCAATAATTTAGAAATGCGAAAACAAATGATCAAAAACCAACAAATAAGGTCTAGCGCGCGCCCAAGTGTTCGGCGACCACGACACTGTGCAAGCTAATGACTTGCTAGGAAATACATAATAGGCTTAGGCCTAACATGGAGATGGAGTTGCCACTTGGTTAAAAGCCAGGACACACTATACAACAACTGGATTCCAGAAGGTTCCCAGAACCTGTCATCAGATATCGAGTTCAGAAACTAGGTATGGGCTTTTGAATGCCCACCCAACCTTGCAGTTAGCATCCATGTATGTTTTGTATTTTATTACCTTTGATTATTAGATTATTTTCTTATTATTGGGTGGATTGTAAGCGCTTCCAATTTTATAATTGAGTCTATGTTTGCACATTAATCATTTTGCATGCTTCATTATTATGCACCTATTTCAAATAAGAATAAATATTACAAACATTCATTTAAGACAATCGAGGAAAGGATTAGGGATTACAATAACTTATAAAATTACAATTATACTGAATCAAAATAAAACCTCTCAAGAACTAATTAATTCACTAATTACTTAGTGATTAGATATAACCAAAAAACCTATAACAAATAAAGGTTAGCTTCATCTTAAAATAAACAGCTTTTTATGTAAAGGGAATAAATAAATTTTAGATAAAATAAACATGAATATTCTTCTAAATGTATATTAATTACTCAAACAAACCTAATATCATGGCAATCATATGCAATATTGAAGATATGGGGAAACATATCCATATCAAATACTGAGAATAAACTAAAATATGTTAAAATCGAAGCTAGATTAGGCGGGTTTCTGGGGTGGAGGGGGTGTCACCTCGAGGAGGCATCGCCTCTTGTAGAAAAGGCATCTCCTCTTCGTAAAGGAGCAATTTCTCTTCAAAAGAGTCATCGCCTTTTCATTAGGAACTCGAATTCATCGGTTACTTAATTCTTAAGCAAATCAAATTTCATGTAAAGTAAACATAAATCGACCACTAATACATCGATATTTCACATAATCATACCCTCATATAATATTCTATAATTTAGAAATGCGAAAACAAATGATCAAAAACCAATAAATAAGGTCTAGCGCGCGTCCAAGTGTTCGGCGACCACGGCACTGTGCAAGCTAATGACTTGCTAGGAAATACATAATGGGCTTAGGCCTAACATGGAGATGGAGTTGCCACTTGGTTAAAAGCCAGGACACACTATACAACAACTGGATTCCAGGAGGTTCCCAGAACCTGTCATCAGATATCGAGTTCGAAAACTAGGTATGGGCTTTTGAATGCCCACCCAACCTTGCGGTTAGCATCCATGTATGTTTTGTATTTTATTACCTTTGATTATTCGATTATTTTCTTATTATTGGGTGGATTGTAAGTGCTTCCAATTTTACAATTGAGTCTATATTTGCACATTAATCATTTTGCATGCTTCATTACTATGCACATATTTCAAATAAGAATAAATATTACAAACATTCATTTAAGACAATCGAGGAAAGGATTAGGGATTACAATAACTTATAAAATTACAATTATACTGAATCAAAATAAAACCTCTCAAGAACTAATTAAAATAAACATGAATATTCTTCTAAATTTATATTAATTACTCAAACAAACCTAATATCATGGCGATCACATGCAATATTGAAGATATGGAGCAACATATACATATCAGATACTGAAAATAAACTAAAAGATACAATAATAGAAGCTAGATTAGGTGGGTTTCTGGGGAGCATGTGGCGTCGTCTAGAGGAGGCATTGCCTCTTCATAAAGGAGCGACGTCTCTTTGAAGAGACGTCGCCTCTTCACCAGGAACTCGAATTTACCGATTACTTTCTTAAGTAAATTGATTTTCATGCAAAGTAAACATAAATCTACCACTAATACATCAATATTTCACATAATCATACCCTCTTGTAATATTCAATAATTTAGAAACACAAAAACAAGTGATCAAAACCAAAAAATAAGGTTTATTGCTAGCCCAAATATTTGGCAGCCATGGCACCGTGCAAGCTCAGGACCTGCTAGGAAATACATAATAGGTTTAGGCCTAAAACAGAGATGGAGTTGCCACCCGCATAAAAGTTGAGACACATTATATAGCAATCGGATTCCACGGAGGTTCCTAGAACCCATCATTAGAGATCGGGTTCTGAAACTGGGCATGGGCTTTTGAATGCCCACCCAACCTTGCGGTTGGCCTCCATGTATATTTTGTATTTTATTACCTTTGATTATTCAATTATTTCTTTATTATTGGGTGGATTGCAAGCGCTTCCAATTTTATAATTGAGTCCAAGTTTGCACATTAATTATTTTACGTGCTTCATTACCTTGCACCTATTACAAATAAGAATAAATATTACAAACATTCATTCAAGACAATCGGGTAAAGGATTAGGGATTACAATAACTTATAAAATTACAATGATACTAAATAAAAATAAAACCTCTCAAGAACTAATTAATTCACTAATTACTTAGTGATTAGAAATCACCAAAAAATCTACAACAAACAAAGGTTAGCTTTGTCTTGAAATAAACAGCTTTATAAATAAAAGGAATAAATAAATTTTAGGTAAAATAAACATGAATATTCATCTAAACATAGATTGATTACTAAAACAAACATAATATAATGGCAATCACATGCAATATTGAAGATATAGGTCGATATACACGTATCAGATACTAAAAATAAACTAAAAGATTCTAAAATAGAAGCCAAATTATGCGGGTTTCTAGGAAGGAGGCAGCGTCGCCTCGAGGTAAAGGTGTAGCATCTCTTTGAAGAGACGTCACCTCTTCACTAGGAACTCGAATTCACCGGTTACTTAATTCTTAAGTAAATCAAATTTCATGCAAAGTAAACGTAAATCTACCACTAATACATCAATATTTCACATCATCATACCCTCATGTAATATTCAATAATTTAGAAGCACGAAAACAAATGATCAAAACCAATAACTAAGGTTTATCGTGTGCCCAAGTGTTTAGGACCACGACACTGTGTAAGCTCAAGACCTGCTAGGAAATACATAATGGGCTTAGGCCCAAAATGGAAATAGAGTCACCACCCGGATAAATGCCAGGACACACTATACAACAATCGAATTCCAAGGTGGTTCCCAGAAGCCGTCATCAGAGATTGGGTTTGGAAATTGGGTATGGGCTTTTGAATGCCCACCCAACCTTATGGTTGGCTTCCATTTGTGTTTAGTATTTTATTACCTTTGATTATTCAATTATTTCCTTATTATTAGGTGGATTGCAAGTGATTCCAATTTTATAATTGAGTCCAAGTTTGCACGTTAATCATTATGCATGCTTCATTACCTTGCACTTATTACAAATAAGAACAAATATTACAAACATTCATTCAAGACAATCGAGGAAAAGATTATGGATTACAGTAACTTATACAATTACAATGATACTGAATCCAAATAAAACCTCTGAAGAACTAATTAATTCACTAATTACTTAATGATTAGAAATCACCAAAAGACCTACAACAAACAAAGGTTAGCTTCATCTTGAAATAAATAGCTTTATATGTAAAGGGAATGAATAAATTTTACACAAAATAAAAATGAATATTCATCTTAACATAGATTAGTTACTCAAAAAATCCTAATATCATGGCAATCATATGCAATTTAAAGATATGGGGTAACATATACGTATCAGATACTGAAAATAAACTAAAAGATACTAAAATAGAAGCTAGATTAGGCGGGGGGTTTCTAGGGAGGACACGACATCACCTTTAGAGGAAGAGGTGTCGCCTGTTCATAAAAGAGCGACGTCTCTTCACAAGGAACTCAAATTCACTAGTTACTTAATTCTTAAGTAAATTGAATTTCATGCAAAGTAAACATAAATCTACCACTAATACATCGATATTTTGCATAACCATATCCTCATGTAATATTCAATAATTTTGAAACACAAAAACAAATGATCAAAGCCAATAAATAAGGTCTGGTGCGTGCCCAAATGTTTGGCTACCATTACACTGTGTAAGCTCAGGACCTGCTAGGAAATTCATAATGGGCTTAGGCCTAAAATTGAGATGGAGTCGCCACCCAGATAAAAGCTAGGACACACTATACAACAATCGGATTCCACGGAGGTTCCTAGAAGCTGTCATCAGAGTTCGGGTTCAGAAACTGGGTATGGCATTTTGAATGCCCACCCAACCTTGTAGTTGGCCACCGGGTGTGTTTTATATTTTATTACCTTTGATTATTCGATTATTTCCTTATTATTGGGGGGATTGCAAGCACTTCCAATTTTACAATTGAGTCCAAGTTTGCACAATAATCATTTTGCATGCTTCATTACCTTGCACTTATTACAAAGAAGAACAAATATTACAAACATTCATTCAAGACAATCGAGGAAAGGATTAGGGATTATAATAACTTATACAATTACAATGATACTAAATCCGAATAAAACCTCTCAAGAACTAATTAATTCACTAATTACTTAGTGATTAAAAATCACCAATAAACCTACAACAAATAAAGGTTAGTTTCATCTTGAAATAAACGACTTTACATCTAATGGGAATAAATAAATTTTACATAAAATAAACATGAATATTCATCTAAATAAAGATTGATTACTAAAACAAACCTAGTATCATGGTAGTCACATGCAATAATTAAGATATGCTGGAATATATATGTATCAAATACCAAAAATAAACTACAAGATACTAAAATAGAAGCTAGATTAGGTGGGTTTCTAAGGAGGAGGTGGCGTCGCCTCTTCATAAAGGTTTGACGTCTCTTTGAAAAGACGTCACCTCTTCACCAGGAACTCGAGTTCACCGGTTACTTAATTCTTAAGTAAATTGAATTTCATGAAAAGTAAACATAAATCTACAACTAATACATCGATATTTCACATAATCATACCCTTATATAATATTCAATAATTTAGAAACACGAAAACAAATGATCAAAACCAATAAATAAAGTCTAGCGTGCGCCCAAGTGTTTGACGACCACGATACTGTGCAAGCTCAGGACTTACTAGGAAATACATAATGGGCTTAGGCCTAAAATGGAGATGGAGTCGCCACCTGGATAAAAGCCGGGATACACAATACAGTAACCAGATTCCACAAAGGTTCATAAAAGCCATCATCAGAGATGGGGTTTGAAAACTCAGTATGGGCCTTTGAATGGCCACCCAACCTTATGGTTGGCCTCCATGTATGTTTCATATTTTATTACCTTTGATTATTCGATTATTTCCTTATTATTGGGTGGACTGCAAGTGCTTTCAATTTTACAATTGAGTCCATGTTTGCACATTAATCATTTTGCATGCTTCATTACCTTGTACTTGTTACAAATAAGAACAAATATTACAAACATTCATTCAAGACAATCGGGGAAAGGATTATGGATAACAATAACTTAAACAATTAAAATGATATTGAATCCAAATAAAACCTCTTAAGAATTAATTAATTCACTAATTACTTTGTGATTAGAAATCACCAAAAAACCTACAAAAAACAAAGGTTAGATTCGTCTTGAAATAAAAAGCTTTATAGGTAAAGGGAATAAATAAATTTTACACAAATTAAAGATTAATATTCATCTAAACATAGATTGATTACTCAAACAAACCTTATATCATGGCAATCACATGCAATATTGAAGATATAGGGCAACGTATACATATCAGATACTGAAAATAAATTAAAATATACTAAAATTGAAGCTAGATTAGGCGGGCTTCTAGGGAGGAGGCGGTGTCGCCTCTTCATAAAGGCGCGGTGTCTCTTCACCAGGAACTCAAATTCATTAGTTACTTAATTCTTAAGTAAATCAAATTTCATGCAAAGTAAACATAAATCTACCACTAATACATTGATATTTCACATAATCATACCCTCATGTAATATTCAATAATTCAGAAATACGAAAACAAATTATCAAAACCAACAATAAGGTCTAGCGTGCACCCAAGTATTTGGCGACCACGAAACTGTGTAAGCTTAAGACCTGCTAGGAAATACGTAATGCGCTTGGGCCCAAAATGGAGATGGAGTCGTCACCCGGATAAAAGCCGAGACACACTATACAATAACTAGATTCCACGGAGATTCCTAGAAGCCATCATTAGAGATAGGGTTTGGAAACTAGGTATGGGCTTTTGAATGCCCACCCAACCTTGTGGTTAGCTTCTGTGTGTGTTTTATATGTTATGACCTTTGATTATTCGATTATTTGCTTGTTATTGGGTGGACTGCATGCACTTCCAATTTTACAATTGAGTACAAGTTTGCATATTAATCATTTTGCATGCTTCATTACCTTGCACTTATTACAAATAATAACAAATATTAAAAACATTCATTTAAGACAATCGGGGAATGGATTAGGGCGTACAATAACTTATACAATTACAATGATATTGAATCCAAATAAAACCTCTGAAGAACTAATTAATTCACTAATTACTTAGTGATTAGAAATCACCAAAAAACCTACAACAAACAAAGGTTAGCTTCGTCTTGAAATAAACATCTTTATATGTAAAGGGAATAAATAAATTTTACATAAAATAAACGTGAATATTCATCTAAACATAGATTGATTACTAAAACAAACCTAATATCATGGCAATCACATGCAATATTGAAGATGTGGGGCAAAATATACGTATCAGATACTGAAAATAAACTAGAAGATACTAAAATAGAAGCTAGATTAGGCTTGTTTTGGGGGAGGAGGCGACGTCATCTCGAGGAGGCATTGCCTCTTGATAAAGAGGCGTTGCCTATCTGTAAAGGAGCGACGACTCTTTGAAGAGACGTCGCCTCTTTGTAAAGGAACAACGTCAATAAGAACTCGAATTCATTGGTTACATAATTCTTAAATAAATCAAATTTCATGCAAAGTAAACATAAATCTGCCACTAATACATCGATATTTCACATAATCATACCCTTATATAGTATTCAATAATTTAGAAACATGAAAACCAATTATCAAAACCAATAAATAAGGTCAAGCGTGAGCCCAAGAGTTTGGCGACCACAGCAGGCCCAAAATAGAGATGGAATCGCCACCTGGATAAAAGCCGGGACGTGCTATACAACAACCGGATTCCACGGAGGTTCCTACAAGCCGTCATCAAAGATTGGCTTTGGAAACTAGGTATAGGCTTTTGAATGCCTACTCAACCTTGGGGTTGGCCTCCGTGTGTGTTTTATATTTTATTACCTTTGATTATTCGATTATTTCCTTATTATTGTGTGGATTGTAAGTGCTTCCAATTTTACAGCTATGTCCAAGTTTGCACAATAATCATTTTGCATGCTTCATTACCTTACACTTATTACAAATAAGAACAAACATTACAAACATTCATTCAAGACAATTGAGGAAAGGATTAATGATTAAAATAACTGATACAAATACAATGATGCTGAATCCAAATAAAACCTCTCAAGAACTAAGTAACTCATTAATTACTTAGTGATTAAAAATCACCAAAAAACCTACAACAAACAAAGGTTAGCTTCATTTTGAAATAAATAGCTTTATATGTAAAGGGAATAAATAAATTTTTACATAAAATAAACATGAATATTCATCTAAACATAGATTGATTACTTAAAGAAACCTAATATCATGGCAATCACATGCAATATTGAAGATATAGGGCAACATAAACATATCAGATATTGAAAATAAACTAAAAGATACTAAAATTGAAGCTAGATTAGGAGGGTTTTTGGGGAGGAGGTAGCATCGCCTCGAGAAGGTGTCGCCTCTTGATGAAGAGGCAACGCCTCTTCGTAAAGGAGCGACGTCTCTTTGAAGACATGTCACTTCTTCACTAGGAACTCAAATTCACCAGGTACTTAATTCTTAAGTAAATCGAATTTCATGGAAAGTAAACGTAAATCTACCACTAATACATTGATATTTCACATAATCATATTATGCACCGAAGTCTTTGGCGACTACGATACTGTGCAAGCTCAAGACCTGTTAGGAAATACTTAATGGGCTTAGGCCCAAAATGGAGACGGAGTCACCACCCGGATAAAAGCTGAGACACACAATACAACAACCGAATTCGGGTTTAGAAACTGGGTATGGGCTTTTGAATGCCCACCCAACCTTGCAGTTGGCCTCCATGTGTGTTTTGTTTTTTATTACCTTTGATTATTCAATTATTTCCTTATTATTGGACGAATTGCTAGTGCTTCCAATTTTACAATTAAGCCCAGGTGTGCATAATAATCATTTTGCATGCTTCATTACCTTGCACTTATTATAAGTAAGAAAAAATATTACAAACATTCATTTCAGATAATCGGGGAAAGGATTAGGGATTACAATAACTTATACAATTACAATGATATTGAGTCCAAATAAAACCCCTCAAGAACTAATTAATTCACTCATTACTTAGTGACTAGAAATCACCAAAAAACCTACAACAAACAAAGGTTAGCTTTGTTTTGAAATAAATAGCTTTATATATAAAGGAAATTTTTTTTTCCAGAAAATAAACATGAATATTCATCTAAACATAGATTAATTACTCAAAGAAACCTAATATCATGGCAATCACATGCAATATTGAAGATATGGGGCAACATATACCTATTAGATACTGAAAATAAACTAAAATATACTAAAATTAAAGCTAGATTAGAGGGGTTTTTGGGGAGGAGAAGGCGCCGCCTCGAGGAGGTGTCGCCTATTGACGAAGAGGCGTCGCCTCTTCATAAAGGAGCAACACTTCTTTGAAAAGACGTCACCTATTTACAAGGAACTCGAATTCACTAGTTACTTAATTCTTAAGTAAATCGAATTTTATAAAAAGTAAAAGTAAATCTACCACTAATACATCGATATTTCACATAATCATACCCTCATATAATATTCAATAATTCAGAAATATGAAAACAAATGATCAAAACCAACAAATAAGGTTTAGTGGGCACTAAGTGTTTAGCGACCATGGCACTATGCAAGCTCAGGACCTGCTAGAAAATACATAATGGGAATAGGCCCAAAATGGAGATGGAGTCGCCACCTGGATAAAAGCTGGGACACACAATACAATAACCGGATTCCATCGAGGTTCCTAGAAGCTGTCATCAGAGATAGGGTTCTGAAACTGGGTATGGGCTTTTGAATGCCCACCCAACCTTGCGGCTGGCCTCCGTGTGTGTTTTTTATTTTATTACCTTTGATTATCCGATTACTTTTTTCAGTATTGGGTGGATTGCAAGCGCTTCCAATTTTACAATTGAGTCGAAGTTTGCACATTAATCATTTTGCATGCTTCATTACCTTGCACCTATTACAAATAAGAAAAAAAATATTACAAACATTCATTCAAGACAATCGGGGAAAGGATTAGGGATTATTATAACCTATACAATTACAATGATACTGAATCCAAACAAAACCTCTCAAGAACAAATGAATTCACTAATTACTTAGTGATTAGAAATTACCAAAAAACCTACAATAGGCAAAGGTTAGCTTCCTCTCAAAATAAACAGCTTTATATGTAAAGGGAAAAAATAAATTTTACATAAAATAAACATGAATAATCATCTAAATATATATTGATTACTCGAACAAACATAATATCACGGTAATCACATGCAATATTGAAGATATGGGGCAACATATACGTATCAGATATTGAAAATAAACTAAAAGATACTAAAATAGAAGCTAGATTTGGCGAGTTTCTGGGAGGAGGAGGCCTTGCCGCGAGTAGGCGTTGCCTCTTGACGAAGAGGAGTCGCCCCTTTGTGAAGGAGTGACTTGTCTTAGAAGAGACGTCATCTCTTCACTAGGAACTCGAATTCATCAGTTACATAATTCTTAAGTAAATCTAATTTCATGCAAAGTAAACGTAAATCTACCACTAATACATCGATATTTCACATAATCATACCCTCATGTAATATTCAATAATTCAGAAACATGAAAACAAATGATCAAAACCAACAAATAAGGTCTATCGCATGCCCAAGTGTTTGACTACTACGACACTGTGCAAGCTCAAGACCTGCTAAAAAATACATAATGGGCTTAGGCCCAATATGGAGATGGAGTCGCCACTCGGATAAAAGTCGGGACACATTATACAGTAACCGAATACCACAGAGGTCCCCAGAAGCCGTCATCAGAGGTCAGGTTTGGAAACTGGGTATGGGCTTTTGAATGCCCACCCAACCTTGCGGTTGGCCTCTGTGTGTGTTTTGTATTTTATTACCTTCGATTATTCGATTATTTCCTTATTATTAGGTGGATTGCAAGAACTTCCAATTTTACAATTGTGTCCAAGTTTTCACGTTAATCATTTTGCATGCTTCATTACCTTGCACTTATTACAAATAAGAGAAAATATTACAAACATTCATTCAAGACAATCGGGGAAAGGATTATCGATTACAATAACTTATACAATTACAATGATACTGAATCCAAATAAAACCTCTCAAGAACTACTTAATTCACTAATTACTTGGTGATTAGGAATCATCAAAAAACCTACAACAAACAAAGGTTAGCTTTGTCTTGAAATAAATAATCTTACATTTAAAGGGAATAAATAAATTTTACATAAAATAAACATGAATATTCATCTAAACATAGATTGATTACTCAAACAAACCTAATATTATGGCAATCACATGTAATTTTAAAGATATGGGGCAACATATATGTATCAGATACTGAAAAGAAACTAAAAGATATTAAAATAGAAACTAGATTAGGCGGGTTTCTGGGCACGAGGCACCTCCGCCTCGAGGAGGCATCACATCTTGATGAAGAGGCATTGCCTCTTCGTAAAGGAGCAATGTCTCTTTGAAGAGACATTGCCTCTTTACTAGGAACTCGGATTCACTGGTTACTTAATTCTTAAGTAAATCGAATTTCATGCAAAGTAAACATAAATCTACCACTAATACATCAATATTTCACATTATCATACCCTCATGCAACATTCAATAATTTAAAAACATGAAAACAAATGATCAAAACCAACAAATACGGTCTAGCGTGCACCTAAGAGTTTGGCGACCACAGCACTGTGCAAGCTCAGGACCTGCTAGGAAATACATAATGGACTTAGGCCCAAAATGGAGATGGAGTCACTGCCCAAATAAAAGCCAGGATACACTATACAACAACTAGATTCCACGGAGGTTCCTAGAAGTCATCATCAGAGATCGAGTTCAGAAACTGGGTATGGGCTTTTGAATGCTCACCCAATCTTGCGGTTGGCCTTCTGTGTGTTTTGTATTTTATTACCTTTGATTATTCAATTATTTCCTTATTATTGGGTGGACTGCAAGCACTTCCAATTTTACAATTAAGTCCAAGTTTGAACATTAATCATTTTGCATGCTTCATTGCCTTGCACTTATTACTATTAAAAAAAAAAATCTTATAAACATTCATTCAAGACAATCGGGGAAGGGATTAGGGCTTACAATAACTTATACAATTACAATGATACTGAATGCAAATAAAACATCTCAAGAACTAATTAATTAACTAATTACTTAGTGATTAGAAATCACCAAAAAACCTACAATAAACAAAGGTTAGCTTCGTCTTAAAATAAACAGCTTTGTATGTAAAGGGAGGAAATAAATTTTACATAAAATAAACATGAATATTCATCTAAACATAGATTGATTTCTCAAACAAACCTAATATCATGGCAATCACATGTAAACGTATGATATGGGGCAACATAAATGTATCAGATACTGAAAATAAACAAAAGGATACTAAAATAGAAGCTAGATTAGGCGGGATTTTGGGGAGGAGGAGGCGTCGCATCCTGGAGGTGTCGACTCTTCATAAAAGAGCGACGTCTCTTTGAAGAGACATCGCCTCTTCACCAGGAACTCGAATTCACTGGTTACTTAATTCTCAAGTAAATCGAATTTCATTCAAAGTAAACGTAAATCTACAACTAACACATTGATATTTCACATAATTATACCCTTATGCAATATTCAATAATTCAAAAACACAAAAACAAATGATCAAAACCAACAAATAAGGTCTAGCGAGCGCCCAGGTATTTGGCGACTAACGCACCGTGCAAGCTTAGGACCTGCTAGGAAATACATAATGGGCTTAGGCCCAAAATGTAGATGGAGTCGCCACCCGGATAAAAGCCGGGACATAATATACAGTAACTGGATTCGATGGTGGTTCCCAAAAGCCGTTATCAGAGATTTGGCTCGGATACTGGGTATGGGCTTTGAATGCTCACCCAACCATGCTATTGGCCTCCATTTGTGTTTTGTACTTTATTGCCTTTGATTATTCAATTATTTGCTTATTATTAGGTGGATTGCAAGGGCTTCCAACTTTATAATTGAGTCCAAGTTTGCACATTAATAATTTTGCATGTTCATTACCTTGCACTTATTACAAATAAGAACAAATATTACAAACATTCATTCAAGACAATCAGGGAAAAGATTAAAGATTAAAATAACTTATACTATTACAATGATATTGAATCCAAATAAAACCTCTTAAGAACTAATTAATTAACTAATTACTTAGTGATTAGAAAGCACCAAAAAACCTACAACAAATAAAGGATAGCTTCGTCTTGAAATAAACAATTTTATATGTAAAGGGAATAAATAAATTTTATGTAAAATAAATATGAATATTCATCTAAACATAGATTGATTACTCAAAAAAACCTAATATCATGGCAATCACATATAATAGCGAAGATATAGGGTGACATATATGTATCAGATACTAAAAATAAACTAAAAGATACTAAAATAGAAGCTAGATTAGGCAGGTTTCTTGGAAGGAGGCGGCGTCACCTCGAGGAGGCGCACCTTTTGATGAAGTGGCGTCGCCTCTTCGTAAAGAAGTGACATCTCTTTGAACAGACGTCACCCTTCACCAGGAACTCGAATTCACCGGTTACTTAATTCTTAAGTAAATCGAATTTATTGCAAAGTAAATGTAAATCTACCACTAATACATCGATATTTCACACAATCATACCCTTATGTAATATTCAGTAACTCAGAAACATAAAAAAAATGATTAAAACCAACAAATAAGGTCTAGCCTGCACCCAAGTGTCTGGCGACCATGGCACTGTGCAAGCTCAGGACATGCTTGGAAACACATAATGGGCTTAGGCCTAAAATGGAGTTGGAGTCGCCACCCAGATAAAAGCCAGGACACACTATAAGGTAGTCGGATTCCATGGAGGTTCCCAGAAGCCGTCATCAGAGATCGGTTTCAGAAACTGGGTATGGGCTTTTGAATGCCCATCCAACCTTGCGGTTGGCCTCCGTGTGTGTTTTGTATTTTATTACCTTTGATTATTCGATTATTTCCTTATTATTAGGTGGATTCTAAGCGCTTCCAATTTTACAATTGAGTCCATGTTTGCACATTAATCATTTTGCATGCTTCATTACCTTGCACTTGTTACAAATAAGAATAAATATCACAAACATTCATTCAAGACAATCGGGGAAAGGATTAGGAATTACAATAGCTTGTACAATTACAATGATACTGAATGCAGATAAAACCTCTTAAGAACTAATTAATTCACTAATTACATAGTGACTAGAAATAACCAAAAAACCTACAACAAACAAAGGTTAGCTTTGTCTTGAAATAAACAGCTTTGTATGTAAAGAGAATAAATAAATTTTAGATAAAATAAACATGAATATTCATCTAAACATAGACTGATTACTCAAACAAACCTAATATCATGGCAGTCACATGCAATATTGAAGATATGGGGTAATATATACATATCAGATACTAAATATAAACTAAAAGATACTAAAATAGAAGCTAGATTAGGCGGATTTCTGGGGAGGAGGTGGCGTCGCCTCGAGGTGTCGCCTCTTCACCAGGCACTCGAATTCACCGGTTACTTAATTCTTAAGTAAATCGAATTTCATACAAAGTAAACATAAATCTACCACTAATACATTGATAGTTAACATAATCATACCCTCATGTAATATTCAATAATTTAAAAACACAAAAACAAATGATTAGAACTAACAAATATTGTCTAGCGTGTGCCCAAGTGTTTGGTGACCACAGCACTGTGCAAGCTTAGGACTTGCTAGGAAATACATAATGGGCTTAGGCCTAAAATGGAGATGGAGCTGTCACCCGGATAAAAGCCGGGAGATACTCTATAGTAACCAGATTCCACGGAGGTTCTTAGAAGTCGTCATCAGAGATCGGGTTCAAAAACTTGGTATGGGATTTTGAATGCGCACTCAACCTTGCGGTTGGCCTTCTTGTGTGTTTTGTATTTTATTACCTTTGATTATTCGATTATTTCCTTATTGTTGGGTGGATTGCAAGTGCTTCCAATTTTACAATTGAGTCCAAATTTGCACATTAATCATTTTGCATGCTTCATTACCTTGCACTTGTTGCTAATAAAAACAGATATTACAAACATTCATTCAAGACAATCGGAGAAATCATTAGGGATTAAAATAACTTATACAATAACAATGATACTGAATGCAAATAAAACATCTCAATTCACTAATTACTTAGTGAATTGAAATCACCAAAAAACCTACAACGAACAAAGGTTAGCTTCATCTTGAAATAAATAGCTTTGTATGTAAAGGGAATAAATAAATTTTACATAAAATAAAAATGAATATTCATTTAAACATAGATTAATTTCTGAAACAAACCTAATATCATGGCAATCACATGCAATATTGACGATATGGGGCAACATAAACGTATCAGATACTAAAAATAAACTAAAAGATATTAAAATAGAAGCCAGATTACGCAGGTTTCTGGGGAGGAGGCGACGTCAAGTAGAGGAGGCGTTGCCTCTTGACGAGGAGGCATCGCCTCTTCGTAAAGGAGCATCGTCTCTTTGAAGAGACATCGCCTCTTCACTAGGAACTCGAATTCACCGATTACTTAATTCTTAAGTAAATCAAATTTCATGCAAAGTAAACGTAAATCTACAACTAATACATCGATATTTCACATAATCATACCCTTATGTAATATTCAATAATTCAGAAACACAAAAACAAATGATCGAAAGTAATAAATAAGGTCTAGTGTGCACCGAGATGGAGTCGCCACCTGGATAAAAGCCGGGACATACTATACAGCAACCAGATTCCACGAAGGTTCCTAGAAGTCATCATCAGATATGGGGTTCGAAAACTGGGTATGGGCTTTTGAATGCGCAACCAACCTTACTATTGGCCTCCATTTTTGTTTTGTACTTTATTGCCTAGGATTATTTGATTATTTGCTTATTATTAGGTGGATTGCAAGAGCTTCCAACTTTACAATTGAGTTCAAGTTTGTACATTAATAATTTTGCATGTTTCATTACCTTGCACTTATTACAAATAAGAACAAATATTACAAACATGCATTCAAGAAAATCGGGGAAAGGATTAAAGATTACAATAACTTATACTATTATAATGGTACTGAATCCAAATAAACCTCTTAAGAACTAATTAATTCACTAATTACTTAGTGATCAGAAAGCACCAAAAAACTTACAACAAACAAAGGTTAGCTTCGCCTTGAAATAAACAGCTTTATATGTAAAGGGAATAAATAAATTTTATGTAAAATAAACATGAATATGCATTTAAACATAGATTGATTACTCAAAAAAACCTAATATCATGGCAATCACATGCAATAGTGAAGATGTGGGGCAATATATACATATCAGATACTAAAAATAAACTAAAAGAAACTAAAATAGAAGCTAGATTAGGCAGGTTTCTAGAGAGGTGGTCGCCTTTTCGTAAAGGAGCGGCGTCTCTTTGAAGAGACGTCGCCTCTTCACTAGGAACTCAAATTCACCGGTTACTTAATTCTAAAGTAAATTGAATTTCTGGCAAAGTAAATGTAAATCTACCACTAATACATTGATATTTCACATAATCATACTCTTATGTAATATTCAGTAATTCAGAAACACAAAAATAAATTATTAAAACCAATAAATAAGGTCTAGCTCGAGCCCAAGTGTCCGGTGACCACGACACAGTGCAAGCTCAGGACATGCTAGGAAATACATATTGGGCTTAGGCCTAAAATGGAGATGGAGTCACTACTCGGATAAAAGTCGAGACACGCTATATAGGAGCTGAATTCCACAGATATTCCCAGAAGCCGTCATCAGAGATTGGTTTTGAAAACTAGGTATAGGCTTTTGAATGCCCAACCAACCTTGTGGTTGGCCTCCTTGTGTGTTTTGTATTTTATTATGTTTGATTATTCGATTATTTCCTTATTATTGGGCGGATTGTAAGCGCTTCTAATTTTACAATTGAGTCCAAGTTTGCACATTAATCATTTTGCATGCTTCATTACCTTGCACTTATTACAAATAAGAATAAATATCACAAACATTCATTAAAGACAATCGAGGAACGGATTAGGAATTAGAAATAGCTTGCACAATTACAATGATACTGAATGCAGATAAAACCTCTCAAGAACTAATTAATTCACTCATTATTTAGGGATTAGAAATAACCAAAAAACCTACAGTAAACAAAGGTTAGCTTCTTCTTAAAATAAACAGCTTTGTATATAAAGGGAATAAATAAATGTTGTATAAAATAAACATGAATATTAATATAAACATAGATTGATTGCTCAAACAAACCTAATATCTTGCAATCACATGCAATATTGAAGATATGGGGCAACATATACATATCAGATACCAAAAATAAACTAAAAGATACTAAAATGGAAGCTAGATTAGGTGGATTTCTAGGGAGGAGGTGACGTTGGCTCGAGGAGGCGTCGCCTCTTCGTAAAGGAGCAGCGTCTCTTTGAAGAGACGTCACCAATTAACCAGGAAGTCAAATTCACCGGTTACTTAATTCTTAAGTAAATCGATTTTCATGCAAAGTACAAGTAAATCTTCCACTAATACATCGATATTTCACATAATTGTACCCTCATATAATATTCAATAATTCAAGAACACAAAAACAAATGATCAAAACCAATAAATAAGGTCTACCGCGCGCCCAAGTTTTTGGTGACCACGGCACTATACAAGCTCAGAACCTGCTAGCAAATACATAATGGGCTTAGGCCCAAAGTGGAGATGGAGTCGGCACCCGAATAAAAGCCAGGACATACCATACAGCAACTGGATTCCACGGAGACTTCCAGAATCCATCATCAAAGATTGGGTTCAGAAACTGGGTATGGGCTTTTGAATGTGCACCCAACCTTGTGGTTGGCCTCCGTGTGGGTTTTTTATTTTTTTACCTTTGATTATTAGATTATTTCCTTATTATTAGGTGGATTGCAAGCGCTTCCAATTTTACAGTTGAGTCCAAGTTTGCACATTAATCATTTGGCATGCTTCATTACCTTGCACTTATTACAAATAAGAATAAATATTACAAACATTCATTCAGGACAATCGGGGAAAGGATTAGGGTTTACAATAACTTATACAATTACAATGATACTGAATCCAAATATAACCTCTCAAGAACTAATTAATTCACTAATTTCTTAGTGATTAGAAATCACCAAAAAACCTACAACATACAAAGGTTAGCTTCATCTTGAAATAAACAGTTTTATATGTAAAGGGAATAAGTAAATTTCACTTAAAATAAACATGAATATTCATCTAAACATAGATTAATTGCTCAAACAAACCTAATATCATGGAAATCACATGCAAAATTGAAGATATGGGGCAACATATAAGCATCAGATACAAAAAATAAACTAAAAGATACTAAAATAGAAGCCAAATTAGGCGGGTTTCTGGGGAGGAGGCAGTGTTGCCTCGACGAGGCGTCGCCTCTTCATAAAGGAGCGAAGTCTCTTTGAAGAGACGTCGCCTCTTCACCAGGAACTCAAATTCACCGGTTACTTAATTCTTAAGTAAATCAAATTTCATGCAATGTAAACGTAAATCCATCACTAATACATCGATATTTCACATAATCATACCCTTATATAATATTCAATAATTCAGAAACACAAAAACAAATGATTAAAACCAACAAATAAGGTCTAGCGTGTGCCCAAGTGATTGGCGACTACGGTACTGTGCAAGCTCAAGACCTGTTGGGAAATAGAAAATGGGCTGAGGCCTAAAATGGAGATGGAGTCACCACCGGGATAAAAGCCAGGACACACTATACAACAACCAGATTCCAAGGAGGTTCCAGAAGCCGTCATTAGAGATCGATTTCAGAAACTAGGTATGGGGTTTTTAATGCACACCCAACCTTGCAGTTGGCCTCCGTGTGTGTTTTGCATTTTATTACCTTTGATTATTCGATTATTTCCTTATTATTGGGTGGATTGCAAGCGATTCCAATTTTATAATTGAGTCCAAGTTTGCACATTAATCATTTTACATGCTTCATTATCTTGTACTTTTTACAAATAAGAACAAATATTACAGACATTCATTCAAGACAATCGGGGAATGGATTAGGGATTACAATAACTTATAAAATTACAATGATACTGATTCCAAAAAAAAGCTCTCAAGAACTAATTAATTCAATAATTAATTAGTGATTAGAAATCACTAAAAAACCTACAACAAACAAAGGTTAGCTTCGTGTTGAAATAAACAGCTTTATATGTAAAGGGAATAAATAAATTTTACACAAAATAAACATGAATATTCATCTAAACATAGATTAATTAGTCAAAAAAACCTAATATCACGGCAATCACATGCAATATTGAAGATATGGGGCAACATATACGTATCAGGTACTGAAAATAAACTAAAAGATACTAAAATAGAACCTATATTAGGCGGGGTTTTAGAGAGGAGGCGGCATCACCTCCAGGAGGCATCGCCTCTTGACGTAGTGGCGTTGCCTCTTCGTTAAGTAGCGACGTCTTTTTGAAGAGACATCGCCTCTTCACTAGGAACTTGAATTCACTGGTTACTTAATTCTTAAGTAAATCGAATTTCAGGCAAAGTAAACATAAATCTGCCACTAATACATCGATATTTCACAAAATCAAACCCTCATGTAATGTTCAATAATTCAGAAACCTAAAAATAAAAGATCAAAACCAATAAATAAGGTCTTGTACACGCCCAAGTATTCTGCGACCATGATACTGTTCAAGCTCAGGACCTGCTAGGAAATATATAATGGGCTTAGGCCCAAAATTGAGATGGAGTTGCCACTAGGTTAAAAGCCGGGACACACTAGATAGTAGCCAAATTCTACGGAGGGTCCCAGAAGCCGTCATCAAAGATTGGGTTCAAAAACTTGGTATGGGCTTTTGAATGCCCACTCAACCTTGCGGTTGGCCTCCGTGTGTGTTTTGTATTTTAATACCTTTGATTATTCGATTATTTCCTTATTATTGGGTGGATTGCAAGCACTTTCAATTTTACAATTGAGTCTAAGTTTGTACATTAATCATTTTGCATGCTTCATTGCCTTGCACTTATTACAAATAGAATAAATATTACAAACATTCATTCAAGACAATCGGGGAAAGGATTAGGGATTACAATAACTTATACAGTTACAATGATACTAAATCCAAATAAAATCTCTCAAGAACTAATTAATTCACTAATTAAATAGTGATTATAAATCACCAAAAAACCTACAATAAACAAAGGTTAGCTTCGTCTTAAAATAAATAACTTTATATGTAAAGGGAATAAATAAATTTTACATAAAATAAACATAAATATTCACCTAAACATAGATTTATTACTCAAACAAACTTAATATCATTGCAATCACATGCAATAGTAAAGATATTAGGCAATATATACGTATGAGGTACTGAAAATAAACTAAAAGATACTTAAATAGAAGCTAGATTCGGCGGGTTTCTGGGGAGGAGGTGGCGTCGATACTTCATAAAGGAGTGATGTCTCTTTGAAGATATGTCGCCTCTTCACCAGGAACTCAAATTCACTGGTTACTTTATTCTTAAGTAAATTGAATTTCATGCAAAGTAAACATAAATCTACCACTAATACATCGATATTTCACATAATTATACCCTCATGTAATATTCAATAATTCAGAAACATGAAAACAAATGATCAAAACTAATAAATAAGGTCTAGTGTGAGCCCATGTATTTGGCGACCACGACACTGTGCAAGCTCAAGACCTTCTAGGAAATACATAATGAGTTTAGGGCCAGAATGGATATGGAGTCAACACCCAGATAAAAGCTGGGACACACTATACAACAACCGAATTCCACGGAGGTTCCCAGAAGCCGTCATCAGAGATCGAGTTCAGAAATTGGGTATAGGCTTTTAAATGCCCACCCAACCTTGTGGTTGGCCTCTGTGTGTGTTTTGTATTTTATTACCTCTAATTATTCAATTATTTCCTTATTATTAGGTGGATTGCAAGCACTTCCAATTTTATAATTGAGTCCAAGTTTGCACATTAATAATTTTGCATGCTTCATTACCTTACACTTAATACAAATAAGAATAAATATTACAAACATTCATTCAAGACAATCGGGGAAAGGATTAGGGTTTACAATAACTTATACAATTACAATTGTACTGAATCTAAATAAAACCTCTCAAGAACTAATTAATTCACTAATTACTTAGTGATTAGAAATCACTAAAAAACCTATAGCAAACATAGGTTAGCCTTCATCTTGAATTAAACAGCTTTATATGTAAAGGGAATAAATAAATTTTACATATAAAATAAACATGAATATTCATCTAAACATAGATTGATTACTCAAACAAACCTAATTTCATGGCAATCACATGCAATATTGAAGATATGGGGCAACATATATGTATTAGATATTGAAAATAAACTAAATGATAAAAATAAATAAAAGCTAGATTAGGCCGGTTTCTGGGGAGGAGGTGGTGTCGCCACTTCGTAATGGAGCGATGTCTCTTTGAAGAGATGTCACCTCTTCACCAGGAACTCGAATTTACCGATTACTTAATTCTTAAGTTAATCGAATTTCATGCAAAGAAAACGTAAATCTACCACTAATACATCGATATTTCACATAATCATACCCTCATATAATATTCAATAATTCAAAAACAGGAAAACAAATGTGTGAGTGACTGAGGTAGTTTTGTGGGGCATGAAAACTTTATTGTCCATTTATAGGACAAGGACAATCGATTGGTCTCGGGGGGATACGAGACGCTTTGTGTTTGGAGTCGCCACCTGGTTTTTAGAAAACCAAGAAAAGATGAAAGGGACAACATCATGTCACTCATCGAGTATCGTCCCCAGAAAAGATTCTGAGTCCGAGAGATCTCATCTACTTTTGACTATTTCTAATTATAATACTCAATATATGGCTATCGCAGTACCCTTGTTTCGATAATGACAGTTGATATATATGCATTCACGCTAGCATATTGATAATAACAAAACGTACGAGGAATTCAACATAATTATTTACAAGGCTTTCCTAGTAAATACATTCGAAAAAGGAAAAGAAGATTGCAGGAATGTAAATCTAGTATTGATCTAGAAAACACCTGCAAGACAGAGGTTAACATAACTATGTGCGATTCCATCTATTCATCCACTCGGACATCATATAAGCACAACAAAGATGATTGATGCATCATGAATGATTGAACAGATACACACAGTTTATGCTCTTGCAGGAATTATTATAAAACATTTCTAAATGATGAGATAAATAGTAAATGATTATTGCATCATTGGACCAAGATATTGAACCTTTGGCTTAGATAAGTAAGCTTTTGTGTTTATTAAATGCATATTGATGCAAAATGATGATTTATTATGAGCAAACAAAGTAGAGATTATTCAATCAGCATGCAAATTACCAGTCTCATCACACATATTATAATAATTTTCCAACTGCTGGCGGCAATAAAATAAAATGCAAGGCAGTAACATAAATATGCAAAATTGATTATTTGGTCCTCAAATTTGACTGAGCTTATTTTTGAGTTTTTGAAGCTTTAGCTTTACGGGATTTTCAAGGTTTCCTCATCAAGAGGTTGAAGATGACGTGTAGAATGTAAATTCCTATACCTTTGAAGCGTGCATTGATAAAGATGAAGGTGGGATTGGTGCAAAAATGGTTTAAAAAAATCCTACGAAAATGTAGTAAGTGAGGCAAGAGTGTGTAAATTAGGACTCCTGAGTCTTCAATTTGACAGTGTTTTAGTGTATGTAGGCTCTCTCGGCCCTTTCCGGCTCCTGCCTTTTCAAAATCAAAGGTAGAGACCCCTATTTATAGGGAAATGTGTCAAAAAATATGTGATCATGCATCCCAAGATGTGTGTGTGCACACTTTTGAGCATGTGTATGTGTACCGGGGAGCGTGATCACGCTAATTTGTGCATGATCACGCCTCCGGGGCGCGTGATCACGCGCTCGGCCGAGTGATCACCTGCTCTTGCGGGTGTCACGTGGTCCTTTTAAGCTTCGATAGAACTATTTTGGGGGTGTTTTTTTAGGGTTTTTAGACCTCCCATACACATTTTTGACATCCGTTTTGTCAAACTCAGTTTCCATTTTCACGCGTGAGCAAAATAAGTTCGGGTGTGGTCACCCGCTACAAATTTGCTCTTGCGCTACTTCTCAGGATTACGCACACTATTTTAGGATCACTTCTAAAAGTTTTTAGGACTTTTGGACATGTTTTTGATATCTGTTTTGTCAAAATCATATTCCAATTTTCACAAAGTTGAGCTTCGGTCTTACGAGATGAACACTGGTGTGACGAGTTGCACGTTTTGAGCGATGGTTGCTCGAAATGAGCTACTTATCATTCTAATGATTCAAAATTCATAAAATTAGGGTATGACTTAATGATTTAGTAGCCAGTTTTACTCTCTAAAGGCTTGGTTCAGCTTTTTTCAGACTCTCGGCATGCTTCAGAGGCAGTATGAATGAACAGACACTTGTCATATTCGGAGAGATGTTTTCATCACTGGACTTTTTCGGGGACAGTCAAAATTTAATGTATGATAGTTGCCCCTTGCTTCATTTGTGTTGCATGGTGCTTTATTACTGATGTCAATACACGTGAAGCAATGCAGAGATGCAAAAAGTTATTTTTAGGAAGAGGTACTTACCTGGTGGTGCGGCATTTAGTCTTTTGACATCAGGCTCATCGTTGTTAATGTTGTTGGAGAAGTTATCGTTTGTTTGTGGTTTTGCAATTTCCTCAGGTGAGGTGAGATGATGCTTTTATGAGCTTGCTTAGGTGACAAGCAAATATGAATGATGCTATAACTTACTGAGGTGTCAAGGAAATGATAATGCTACTATAACCTACTGAGGTGTCAAGCAAATGAAGATGCTACTATAACCTTCTAAGGTGTTAAGTAATGAAAATGCTACTATAACCTCCTAAGGTGTCAAGCAATGAAAATGCTACTATAACCTTCTAAGGTATCAACTAATGAAGATGCTTCTAAGAAAATGCTTCTAAGCATATGAAAATGCTACTATAAGCTACTGGGGTGTCAAGCAATGAAAATGCTACTATAACCTTCTGAGGTGTCAAGCAATGAAAATGCTACTATAACCTACTGAGGTGTCAAGCAAATGAAGATGCTACTAAGCAAACGCTTCTAAGCAGATGAAAATGCTACTATAACCTACTGAGGTGTCAAGCAATGAAAATGCTACTATAACCTACTAAGGTGTCAAGCAAACAAAAATGCTACTATAACCTATTTGAGGTGTTAATAAATGAAAATGCTATTACAACCTTCTGAGGTGTCAAGTAATGAAGATGCTACTAAGAAAATGCTTCTAAGCAGATGAAAATGCACCTATAACCTATTGAGGTGTCAACCAATGAAAATGCTACTATAACCTATTGAGGTGTCAACCAATGAAAATGCTACTATAACCTACTGAGGTGTCAAGCAAATGAAAATGCTACTATAACCTACTGAGGTGTAAAGCAATGAAGATGCTACTAAGCAAACACTTCTAAGCAGATGAAAATGCTATTATAACCTACTGAGCAAGCAATGCTACTATAACCTACTGAGGTGTCAAGAAATGCTACTATAACCTACTGAGGTGTCAAGCAAATGAAAATGCTACTATAACCTTCTGAGGTGTCAAGCAAATGAAAATGCTACTATAACCTACTGAGGTGTCAAGCAAATGAAGATGCTACTACGCAAACAATTCTAAGCAGATGAAAATACTACTATAACCTACTGAGGTGTCAGGCAATGAAAATGCTACTATAACCTACTGAGGTGTCAAGTAATGAAAATGCTACTATAACCTACTGAGGTGTCAAGAAAATGAAAATGCTACTATAACCTTGTAAGCACCAAATTTCAGGATGACTAGAGTATGGATGCGAAAGAGGACTCCGATGATGAAAATTCATCGCAAATAGGTCTCTAGTATTTAAATTTCGGATCCCAAAGCTTGATTGCATTTTTTATGGACTAAATTGAAAAATTCTCTTTTTCTTCAGGAGTCTCTTTGTAATTAAATGTTAAAAAAAATCGGAAGAATGGATTTTCGATCGGAATTCCAGATTGCCGATTGGTAATCCACTATCCCGATGCGTGAAATTTTTTTATTTTTATTTATTTTATTTATTTATTTATTTTTCTTAGATTTGATTGGGCAAAAAATTAATTTCAAAAAAAAATTATCGGGAAAAATAAATAAATAGATGTATATCTCCGAATGATAAATCCTTTTAGTTGGGATAATCCCCTATCCCATCTAACCTATTTTATCTATTGTAATCACTTATCTGAGGGAACATATTTGGATTTATTGGGAGAATAAAGGGAGAAAAGGGTTTTTTCTGGAAGAGGAGGAGCGAAAAACAAAAGAGAGAAAACAAAGAACAAAAGAGGTTTTGTTTTCTGGAAAAGGTTTCTGGGAAACACTTCTAAAAACTTTTTTTTTTGTTCTATGGGATTAAAAAGATTTATTCCTTGAAGAAAATGGCAATTGAAGCCGAAAACGCAGAAATTAATTCTGGAGATTTATTAAACGATGATTCAAACGAAATCTCTGAGGAGATAGTCAATACAACATCCATTCTTTTATCTTTATTTCTATTTCATTTCTTCCATTTTTATTTTTTATTTCTTCTATTTACAATTATATCGATTCATTCATTTTTTCTTTGTTCTCTTTGTTCTTTTTTTGATCTAATTTTATTTTCAATCGTTCTCCTTTTTATTTTGTTATTTTTATTTCTGTGGTCTGTTATTTTTTTTCCATTTGTTGTTTCTTATTAATTTTTATCTGTTCTTTAATTTTTCTTTTCATTTATTTATTGT